>PVIU01011119.1:0-66408 GCA_004026605.1 Ondatra zibethicus
AGCATCACAACATAGCCCACAGACCTGCTCTGTCCCCACATCGAGGCTGCCTGATCTAGCACAAAGCCTACTTGATCATAAAGAGCCAAGTATCTCCTGAAGCTTGTGGAGCAGCAAACGAGAGTGAAAAGTGGGAAGGCCATGTGCGCACCGTCCTAAGATCAGAAAGCTCGGTCGATTAGAGAGGGACTTCTATAGGGAGACGTGAGAAACTGGAATGTCAGCCTGCGTTTTCCCTGGTTTGAACTGGGCTGTGGGGGTGTTTGTGTTTTGCAAAATGTTATTATCTCATTCTTTCTCATTGTATCCCTTCTGCAATAGATCCCACTGTCCCTCCATTCAGGGGTCTGCCCCAGAGCAGCTGAGGCACAAGCAAAACCTTTCCAGATGTTGCTTCTGCCTGCAGTTTTCCCGGGCTCTGGGCAGGTCCTCCTGGACGAGAGAAGCTGGGGCTGACCTCGGGCTCCTGCTGCCTGGCCCAGCGTCCTGCCCACTGGAGGCTGTGTCTAGGCACCTGCTCAGCAGCTTGCCCAGTCAGGGGTTGATGGCTCCTGGCACACTCCAGTCAACATGCCTTCACCGAAGCCACCTGCTCCGTCTTCCACCGTGAAAGGACACCGCCTGGGATGTCTGTCTTTGCATCCCCTGCCCCATATTCTATTGTGATCACACAGTGGTGAGATAAGCGTCATGGGAGGCCTGCCATGAATGGAGCCGGGTCATCACCCCGCAGCTTTAAAGAAACAGCTATGTCGCGAAGAGGCAGAGTTCCACAAATCTGACAACAGTCCTCCCGTGCCAATGGAATAAAGAAGTCCCACTGTCTTAACCCTCACAGAAAACGCATCCGCCTCCTGGAGTTTACATCAGCCTATTCCCCCGACTCATCTGTCACCTTACAGGCCACTGATCTGCCAGCGTCCTACAGAGCTCTCGTCCATCATGGAGAATAGAGGACAGAGGACTGTTCATTCATGATTACGAAGGGGCATGATCTTGGGCTTATCCCCAGTGTCACAAAAGAGCCGTGTCGCCTTGGCCGATCCATTTTGTTGGACTCTGCTCCTATACCCTGGTGTGCCTGCAGCAAGATCAAACTTCCCACCCTACCCAGCTGGGTCTCCTCACTCACCCCTCTTCTCCAGAGACCCCTTGACACTCCACCCGTATCACCAGACTAGCCTGCAATCTGCAGACACCTTAAAATACACTCCCAGACAGTCATACATATTTTAAACATGTGTATGTACTTGTATGATATTGTGTTTTATAAAAATGGTGCCATACTGTAAAAATTATCCAATGTTTTGAAGTTTACTTTTTTTTAAAATCAGCAGTACATTTTTTTAAAAAATATTGAGCTTTGGGGGTACTGGAGAGATGGCTCAGCACTTAAGAGCATTTGCTGCTTTTGTAGAGGTCTTGGGTTTGTTTCCCAACACCTACATAGTGGCTGACAACCATCTGTAACTCCGCTTCTGGCCTCCAGGGGCACCAAGCATGCACACAGTGCACATACTTACATACAGGCAAAACACACACATCAAATAAGATAAAGCTAAATTGAGTCCATTGATTTATGTAGCTCTAATTTATTCCTTTTCTCTGATGATTTTGTTTTTGTTTTTGTTGAGACAGGGTCTCTCTATGTAGAACTGATCTGTCATGGAACTCACAGAGATCCACCTGCCTCAGCCTCTCAAGTGCTGGGATTAAAGGTGTGGGCTACCACTGCCTGGCTTTGTCACTTTTAAAATGTTAAGATGAAGACCGTCATAAACAGCTTCCTGGGCACACATGCTTTTCCTTCTATGGTGAAAACATAGAAGAGTTGCTGATGATAGAACATGCATGCTTTCAGATGTTTTAAAACACACACAAATATGCATACACACACACGCACACACACGCACGCACATGCCACAGCACACTGTAGAGATGCAGAAAACAGTTTTTTGGCCCCAGTTCTTTCCTTCCACCTTGTTGTCGTCCGCTGCCGCCCTGTGTGCTCTTAGCTAGCTGACCCACGAGCTTCCAGCCTAGTCTGTCTTCACCTCCCATCCACAATGGGAGTCCTGGAATTGTAGACAGGTGACACAGCACCTGGCCTTTAAGTGGGCTCTAGGGATCCAAACTAAGGTTGTCAAGCTTGTGTGGGGCAACGATCTGCGTCAATTGCCAATTCGATACAATGTAGCGTCACCTGGGAAGACAGTCTTATTGAGGGATTGTCTACACTGGGTCCGCGGGTGGGCTTGTCTACAGGGGATGGACCTAAGTTAATTGACAGGGGAAGGCCCAGTCCACTGTGGGCAGCCCCATCCTCCAAGCAGGGGGTCCTGAACTGTAGAGAGTAGCGAAATGGAACTGAGCACAAGCTAGCGACCATGTGTGAGTTTCTTCTTCTCTGCTCTTTACCACGTGTCAAGACCCCACCTCAACTTCCCCACATGACAGAGAGTAACCCGGACCTGTAGGCCCTTTTTCCCCAAGTTGCATTTTGCCAGGGTGTTTTATCCTAGCAGCAGAAATGAAACCAGAACACTCAGCAAACGGTTTTACCCACTGAGCCATCTTCCTAGCCCCACGTTTTCATTTTGCTGTGGTTTGATTTTAGGTCAACCAGGCTGCCATCAAATTCAGAGAGCTCTGTCTGCCTCTGCCATTGCATGCAGGCATTAAGAATATGCATCACCGTACCCAGCCCATATTTTCCGTTTTAATATTCACTACCAAAGTTGTCATCCAAAGAGGCCCAGCCAGGACCCCCCCTCAGCTTGGGATCAGTATGAATTCAATTTCCCCACAGCCTTTTAGACATTGGTACTGGACTTGCTTCCCACTCCCCTGATAGGAGGATGCCAGGTATAGTTGTTGGTTTGACGTCACATTGCATAACCTTTAGGATTGCCCAGGTACCAGGACATAGCAGCCCCTCCGTGGTAATTCCAGGAAGTTCTCTTCCCTCTAGTGGTAGGCACCTGCTGCACAATGTGGATTTTCCTCCTACATACATGAAGGAAGCACATGCATGTATGGCTCACCTTAGCCCTTCATGTGGCTCACAGAGCAGGGTTTGATATTTCCACACGTCCAGGTTGTCTCCTGCTCAGCATAGCTGTCCCTACCTCAGGGTCATCCCTGGCAGGCTCTACCCCTTCAGATGCCCCTGGGGAGGTGGGTTGGTCATCCCTGGCAGGCTCCACCCCTTCAGATGCCCCTGGGGGGGGATTGGTCATCCCCTCCAGGCTCCACCTCCTCAGACTCCCCATGGGGAGGTGGGTCCATTTTCCCTTTGGTTAAGGACTTGGGATCTCACTCTTTCTTGCTGAGCCTTTTTTTTAAACTACATGTTTTCCTTGAAAAATGTCCATTTCATCAAGATTTTCATCAAGATGTGGGGTTTTCATCAAGATGTGGGGTTTTAAGTTACTCTTACTCATACTGTTTGATTTAAAAGAAAAAAAAAGCACCCTAGTCCCTGTGTGCACTCTGCACACAGACCTGTGTCCGTGTCTGTCTCTCTTTTTTTTCCCCCTTTCTTTCCTGATTCTTTTTGTTGGCAGATCCTCCTCTTTTTGTTTGTTTTCTGTTTCTCCAATTTCTGCCTTTATGGTCTTGCCTGCCGTTTTCTTTGGATCTCTTCTTGTTTTCTTCCTCTTATTTCGAAAGTGGGAAGTTTGTTTGTCTGGCCTGCGTAGTAAATGGCTCTGGTTTCGAGGTGAACATTGAAGAGAACGGCTTAGTTTGGTTTGGTTTGCTTTCTTGTTGAATTGTTATGTTTTTGGTTTATTTTGTTTGTTTTGTTTTTTAGAGACAGAGATCCTCTGTAGCCCAAACCAACCTGGAACTCAAATTGTAGCACAAGCTGGCCTTGAACTGGGAGCAAATTCTCCTATCTCAGAATCCTCATAGCTAGCATTGCAGGCCGCCAGCCCTGACCCTACTAGCCGCAGGTGCTCAGGGGGAAGGGTGCTGTTTCCTTCTCAGGAAATTCTAAATGCTGTGTTAAAAGAGTTCTACTCCTAGTTCCTAGCTAAGCTGTCACAGAGGTACTGAGCTGTGGGGCTGGAGAGATGGCTCAGCAGGGAGGAGCACTGCCTACTCTTCCAGAGGACACTGGCTCTGTTCCCAGCGTCTACACGGTGGCTCACAACCATGTTTAACTCTAAGTGATCCCATAGCTCTTCTCAATTCCATTGACTGCTTCAGAGGATTCAACACTTTCATGAACTCCTGAGGTTTATTACTACATTTATTTATTTGTGTGGTGTGTGTGTGTGAGAGTGTGCACGCACGCACGCACACACATGTATTCAAGTACGAATGCTAAGGTGTATGTGTAGATCAGAGAACAACTTGCAGAACTCAGTTCTCTCCTTGCACTATGTAAATTTTGGCGATTCGTTGGACTCAGGTCTCTCTCGCTCTCTCTTTTGATTTATTTATTATGTACACAGTGTTCTGCCTGCATCTCCACCTGCAGGCAGAAGAGAGCATCAGATCTCATTCTAGATAGTTGTGAGCTAGCATGTGGTTGCTGGGAATTGAACACAGGATCTCTGGAATGTAGCAGGAGGGGTGGCTTGCTAGTTGGGGTTTCTGTCCTGCCCAGTTCCCAAAGCCAGTAACCCCCAAAGAAATTACGCAGAGGTCTATATTAATTATAAACTGACTGGCCCATTAGCTCAGGTTTTGTATTAGCTCTTATAACATATATTAACCCATTATCCTTATCTATGTTAGCCACATGGCTCAGTACCTTTTTCTGCAGGGCAGGTCACATCCTGCTTCTTTGGTGGTCTGGGCAGGACTGGGAGGACTGAACTTCCTTCTTCCCAGAATTCTCCTGTTCTCATTGTCCCACCTTTACTTCCTATCTGGTTGTCCCACCTATACTTCCTGCCTGGCCAATCAACATTTATTTAAAACATGCTTGACAGAATACAGACAATTCTCCCGCACCACTCCCCGCCCTTTTTTTTAAACAAAGGAAAATATCCATAGTCCATTTTTTGGGAACATGGGCATAGTATTCCAAGCTACTTCTGGCTGGTTGGGGGTGCTGATAATCTTATGGTGACCTAAAGAAAATTTAGAGTTATGATCAAGTCCTGACTGGAGTATCCTGTGAGGCTTGATCATCTCAGGCAGCATCTTGAATCTGTTCTGGATGTAGAACTCAGACAACTGGGCCATTTGTTCCTACTGGAGATTTCTCAGGTGGTCTTCCTTGATCAAACCTGAGTTTTCTTAACTCAGAATGAATCCACAGCCTCTCATTTCCTGTGGAAACAAAAGCAAAATCTCTTCTCCAAAGTAACATACCTTTTGACTTCAATTTTGAAGTCAAGGTATTTTCAAAATAACTATCTTGGATTAATTCAGCAGCATTCATAAGCAAATATCTTTTAGCAGCTGTTGCTCCTTCCTCAGCATTCAAACAATTCGAAGAGAGCATAATAACATACAGTATCCAGACTCTCTCTGTGTTTTCCATCTTTATGTGGCTTTATTTTAAACTCTATTTCTTTTATTTTTAATATTTGGCTTTTTGAGACAGGTTCTCTGTGTATCTTTGTCCTGGAACTCCCTCTGTAGACCAGGCTATCCTTGAACTCACTGAGATCTGCCTGTCTCTGCCTCCCCAATGCTGGGATTAAAGGTGTGTGCTATCACACCTTGAACTCACAGAGGTCAGTCTACCTCTGTCTCTCAAGTGCTGGGATTAAAGGTGTGTACCACCACACCCAACTTCTCTCTTTCTTTCTTTTTTATTTTAAGGACTTTAACCTTTTTTTTCAAGCCTGCATACATTTTTCACACACTGTAAATCATTTAGAGGTTTTCCTCATCTGAATCTATTTTTATTGTATAACTCTCTTTTTTTTTCTGACCACATGAGTCTTTAATTTACCAAGCAATATGGGTAGGATTAAAGCCATGGCTTTGATGGCTGGATCCAGCCCATTCCTTAGCTTTCTCCAATTTCAGTCTTATGGTGGAGGTACTGGATGTAGCCATGTTTATTGCCACAACTCTATGGCATTTCAAGGTCCCTGCCAGCAAGCAAGCTGCAGTAGTGTGCTCAGAAACCACACTCAAATGATACGTAGTCAGTCTGCCTGCCTGAAAGAGACAGAGTTTGCCCTGGCAGGACAGCCAGAAAGCTGGCATTTTAAAACAGTGTAGCTTTTTTCCTGCTATGGCTGAAAACCAAAAAGCATGCGGTCAGCTTTTTATCAACACCATTTAAGTGTTTCGTGGCAGGACCTCTTAAAGAGCTGCAGAGTTTTGCAGCTAAAGCTGAGTCAGGAAGCCTCTCTTAGATGAGAGCACTTGCTTGCCTCTAGCAAGCAGAGCAGACCCAAGAAATTGCTGCTACCAAGAAGCCATGCTTTACTCTATTCTTTTCTGCCCAGAATTCCTTCCCACGCTCTGTCAGACTTTATGTGGATGCAGTTGTGCATGTGGGCACCATTCTGTAACATGAGGGCCAGGCTTGTCGGGGTTTCTCTCCTGCCCGGTTCCCTCAGCAATTTAGCCCCAAAGAAATTCACACAGAGGTCTCCATAAGATTATAAACTGATTGGCCCATTAGCTCAGGCTTCATATTAGCTCTTATAACTTATATTAACCCATTATTCTTATCTATGTTAGCCACATGGCTCAGTACCTTTTTTGGTGGGGTAGGTCACATCTTGCTTCTTCCATGGTCTGGGCAGGACTGCGGGAAGAGCTTCCTTCTTCCCAGAATACTCCTGTTCTTATTGCCCCACCTTTACTTCCTGTCTGGTGTCCCCCCTATACTTCCTGCCTGACCAATCAGTATTTATTTAAAACATGATTGGCAGAATACAGACAATTCTCCCACACCACTGAAAGAGCAGCCAGTGCTCTTAATCCCCCTTCTTTCTACCATCATTCTCAGTTTGGCTCTCCTGCCTAACGTTATCCTGTTCAGCTATTGGCCAGTCAGCTTCTTTATTAAACCAATCACAGTAACATATATTCACACAGTGTAAAGGAATATTCCACATTTGACTGCCAGATAGTCAACCACAATTTTACTATGTTAAAATTAAAACCTTCCTTTTTAATTAGACAAAAAGGTGGAAATGCTGTGGAATAATCCTTTTGTTCACTGTGAGTACATATTACTCTCATTGGTTAATAACAAGCTGACTGGATGATGGTTAGACAGGATTTTCTGGGCAGAGAGAATGCTGGGAAGAAGGAGGGCAGAGGCTGAGAAGTCTCGAGGAGTTGCCAGCAGATACAGAGAGAAACAAGATGGGTATGTCATACTGAGAAAAGGTACCAAGTCATATGGCAAAGCATAGATAAAAAATATGGGTTAATTTAAATGTAAGAGTTAGCTAGTAGCAAGCCTAAGCTATTGGCCGAGCATTTATGATTAGTATTAAGCCTCTGTGTGTTTATTTGGAAGCTGCTGGTGAGGAAGGAAGACTCCAGGTACATCAACCCTGGTGCAGTGACTTTCATTCCTGACATTCATTACTTACCAGTTCTGATACTTCACCTATCAACTGCATGTCTCCCTGTTGATAGTAATCTATAAATGGCAGCTTCATCTTTTTCTCTCCAATCCTGGCCTTATTGTTGACTTTTCTTGCCTTAGTGATCTGTGTCCAGCCTCCAGACCAACCTTAAATGCAAGGGTGCTGGCTGGTGTGGCTGGGAGTGGAGCTCAGACACAGAGAGAGGCAAGGAATGCTGGTGAGATAAATAGCCATTAGGCCCCGGGGCCTGCAACATTCCAACACTAGTGCAGTCACTGAACTTCTAGTCGGTGTTGTTGGAAGGTGTGGGTCTTCCCAGGAGCCTGCCTTCATGGAATAAACCCAGTTTCCTCAAGGTGTGCGCTTTTCCTGTGTGAGACCGCGCTGCTCAAGAGTGTTCTGCATTCACTCAGAGATCGCCCAGCAGTTCTCCTTTCTTGAAATTTCCTCATTGGGCTTTGGAATCAGGCTACCTTAGGAACGCTTCATGGGCTGGAGAGATGGCTCAGAGGTTAAGAGCACTGACTGCTCTTCCAGAGGTCCTGAGTTCAATTCCCAGCAACCACATAGTGGCTCACAACCATCTGTAATGAGATCTGGTGCCCTCTTCTGGTGTGCAGGTGTACATGGAAGGAATGTTATATACATAATAAATAAATAAATCTTTAAAAAAAGAACATTTCATTAAAATGGAAAAGATCTCCTTTCGCTTTTCTGGAATAGTTCATTCAAGATTACCATCATTGTTCTGTAACTTAGTTTATTCATATAACAACTGGGTCCAGAGAGGTGGCTCAGTGGTTAAAAGTGCTTGCTGCTCTTGACGAGAGCTAGGTTTGGTTCCTAACACACACATGGCTGCTCACAGCTACCATAGCTCTGGTCCCAGAGGACCTGGTGCCCTCTTCTGGCCTCCACAGGTACTGCATGCACATGGTCACATACTTGCAGGCAAAACACACACACCTAAGATAAATATGTTTTCAAATGATAGTCTGTGCTGAGGAATTTCTTTACTAGAAGCTTTGAAATTACAGCTTGCACTAGATATTTCTAAAACTATCCAGATGTTTCTGCACTACACTAATCTCAGGAGTTGTGGGTTTCTCGGGGGTGTCTATCTGTTTCTCAAGCTCACTGGCATGAAGAAATGCTATTATTCATTTATATTCCATAATGATAGACTCTGCAATGATAATTTTTTTTTTTACTTTTTTTTGGTTGGTTTTTCGAGACAGGGTTTCTCTGTGTAACAATCCTGGCTGTCCTGGAACTTGCTTTTTAGACCAGGCTGGCCTGGAACTCACTGAGATCTGCCTATCTCTGCCTCCCGAGTGCTGAGATTAAAGGCATGCACCACCACTGCCCAGCTATGATACTTTTTTGAAATGATTTTCCTGTTCCATTATTTTATGAGTCCATGATTCTCTCTATCTCTGTGTCCCTTCCATGCTCCAAACCCACAAAATCTGCATGTTCAATAAAATAAGTGTTTTATAGGTTATATGATTAGTTTCGTATCTGATTCATTCTCACCAAGATGGCCGCTCTTGCAGGCAGCCCTGACCGGGTGGACAGTGACTCAGCTGTGTGGTCAAGTGAGATCCAGAGACGATACAATAAGCATGAACTAACAGACCCATGTGTCACTTTTGGGTCCCTGAGAGAAGGAAGCAGACAAGTCTGGATGGAGACCACCGACATTGCCACTCCACTAGCAGATGAGGGGGCAGGGGCAGGAGGAGAAGGGAAGGAAGAGAGCAAGAGAGAGGAAACAGGAAGACAGTGCAGGCGGAGACAAAGTTAGGAAGGAAAGGAGAGATGAGAGGGGAAAGGAGAGAAAGAGACTGTTGTCACTAGGTCCCTATGGTGTCCTTATGCCTTCCCTGGAGCTGTGCGGTGCAGGCTCAGGGCAAACACACAGCAAGGAAACTTGGTGATGTCCCCTGATGCCGCCCTGGGGTTTTGAGTGGTCAGCAGCTGCAGGGTTCACAGTGAGGAAGATAAGAAAGAACAGACCTCATCACAATCAACCACTCAGGAAGGGAAGTCTGAACTAGGCCAGAGGTGACGGGGTGTGACTGGGCTGCAAATAGCTTAGGTCTGAACCCCAGATGGTTGTGGAAGCCAATCTCTGCACTAAACACATCCGGACGGTGGCAGCCTTCACTGTGCCCTCTCTGTGACCCAAACCCCACACACTGAGCAGTACCTTCCCCTGCACGACCGTTCTGCTGTGCATCTTTATGATTCCCCTTTCCATGTATGAGGGCATGGTGGGGGAATGTGTGTGGAGTACACGTATGTTTGCGTGTGGGGCAGTGCTCAGGTGGACGTCAGAGGACAACCTGCGGGAGTCGATTCTCCTGGTTTCAGGAATCAAACTCAAATGGTCAGGCTTGGCATCAGCAAGCTCTGAGCCATCTTGTCAGTCCTAATATCCTTTAAAAAGAAAAAAATTAAACTCTGTGTGTGTGTGTGTGTGTGTGTGTGTACATGTGTGTAAAACATTCAAGTCTGCAAAAGTATCTGTCATCTAGAAGGAGGGGAGGACAGTGGGAATCCTCCTCTTATAGAGCTTCTACATTATTCAGACAGGTCTCTCACGGAAACTGGAGTTCTCTGTAGTTCAACCAGGCTGGTGGCCAGTGAGCCTCAGGGATGGCTTCCTTTCTTTAAAAAAAAAAATAGATAGATAGATAGATAGATAGATAGATAGATAGATAGATAGATAGATAGGTAGGTAGGTAGGTAGGTAGGTAGGTAGGTAGATAGATAGATAGATAGATAGATAGATAGATAGATAGATAGATAGATAGATAGATAGATAGATAGATAGGCAGGCAGGCAGGCAGGCAGGCAGGCAGACACACAGTGTGTGTGGTGTTTGGGAGTGAGTGCCTCTACACATGTAGAGGTCAGAAGGCAGTTTGCACGAGTCAGGTCTCTCCTTCCGTCAGATCCCAGGGACTGCACTTATTCTACTGGACTTGGCTGCAGATGTCTGTACCCGGTGAGCCATCTTGCTGATCCCCCATCTATCCTCTGTCTCACCTACTCTACCTCCCAGCACCGGGGTTGCGGGAATGCCTGGCGCCACCCAGCTGTAGACATAGGTACTGGGAATCCAAACCAGGGCCTCTCATGGGCATTTGCAGTCAGCAAGCATCCTCATCCACTGGGCCACCTCCACTCAGCCGCACTGCCTCACACCGGGAGGTGACAGCCTCTCCCACAGCTGGCTTCAGTAAGCCAGATCTTCCCTCTTGCTCCTTAGACCATCTTGTCGGGTGTTTGTTCGCCCGCTGATGCTCTCTGTATCTCCTATGGCCTGCTTGTCTGTCTCTGCTGCTGTCTTTATAAGGGGGCTTCACAGCTGACCAGCAAGTTCCGGGGTGCCTCCTGTTGGTCTCCTGGCACTGGGATCACAGAGATCTACCATGGCACCGGTTTCTGTATGTGGATTCTGGGGACTGAACTCAGGTCCTCATATGCTTGCTCAGCGGGCACACTACAGACCCATCTGTCTATCCAGCCCCAAAGGCCTCGTTTCGACATCGTCAAGACATATAATATTAATATGTTCATTTCAGATGCACAATCCAGCTGGGCATGGTGGCACACACCTGAAATACCAGCCCCTGAGAGGCAGAAACAGGAGGATCACTAATTCAAGGTCAGCTTTGGCTACATTGCAAGCGCAAGGCCAGTTCATCTTACGTGAGACTGTCTCAAATAAACCAAAGATGTACTCAACTCAGTGGCATTTAGTATATTGACAGAGTGTGCAGCTATGACCACGATTCAATCTTAGAATAGTTAATCACTCCAGACGAAAGTCCCGCTAGTGGCCATTCTCTGACTGTTCTCCAACACACACAGTCCCGGGTAGCCCATGATGTTCCTCCGTGGACTCCCTCTTCCGGACATTCCTCACGTGTGAAGCGGTGCCCTGTTGTGACCCTCCGCCATGGCTTCATCCACTCAGCCTATTTGAGGCCCACGGTAGCAGCTCACCCCCTCTACTGCTAAGCAATTGGCCTCTTGCATGGTTACCTCGTAGGCATGTGCAGCTTCTGTTTGGCTCCAGTGTGGTGCCGCCCTGAGCCCGTATGCACGACGTGGGAGCCTGTTTTTGTTTCTCTTCGGCATGCACTTACCAGTGGCATTTCTGAATCACAGCAACTCTATATTTAACATTTTGAGGAACTTCCAAGCTGTTTTCCAAGGTTGTTATTATTATTTTTTTTTTTTTTTGGCAAGTGCTGTTCACTTAGAATCAGCAGCAAGCACAACCACTCTGGCACGCCCCACTCACTGGCTCCTGCATTTCTAGCTGGTCCTTCCTCCGTCACCATGCCCACTCCGGAATACTTGCAAGTTCTGTGCATTTGCCAAGGTCCTCTCTCCCTCTCTCTCTCTTTTCCTCCCTCCCTCCCCCTCCTCTTCCTGTCTGGGCTCCCACAAGTGTGTGTGTGTGTGTGTGTGTGTGTGTGTGTGTGTGTGTGTGTGTGTGCTCATGCTTGTGGGGAGCAGAGGATCTTTTGAAGTTGCTTTCCACTTTTTTTTAAAAAAATGTTATTTGACAATTTCATAGATGTATATAAAGCATTCTGGTTATTCTCACCATTCATCCTCTCTTATCCAACTTCCACGGCCATCAACCCCCACCCCCAAAACACACACACATGCACACACGCATGCACGTCCCTCTCCCAGATTCTATGACTCTTGATTTTGTTTTGTGACCCATTTAGTTTAGCCAGGACCACAGTATTTGCACAGCTTGACATGACTCCAGCTGGCTTCGTCATGACTGCTGTTTTGTTGTCCGGGTACCCTGGAGCCCTCTACCCTATAGGACACACTAAATCCTGAGCTAGTCAGCTGAGGGTAGTTAGTGTACCAGCTGGTGGTGCCCAGTCTGTTGTTTGACTGTCGCTGAGCAGATTAACAGCTTCAAGAAAGGCCAGGTATTCTGGTCACACCTCACCTCTGTCTAGCTTAACACCTGTGTTAGACAGTTGCTGTGACAGCCCGGCTGGAAGATGTAAACAAAGGGGTTCCTGAGTCCAAAGAAGGACCGTTCCCCATCCTGGAGGATAAGATACAGATAAGCAGCAACAGAAAGCCATGACAAGATAAAACCCAAAGGACACAAGTCCTGTGACCTGCTTCCATCCAACACCTGCCAATAGTCCGTCTGAATTATGAACCCATCAACGGATTGCACTAATTGCCAAAGCCCTGATGAGTGACAGTCCCCTGAAACACACCCAAGAGTTCTTTGGTCATCTCCTGAGAATATTTTCATTCAGTCGAGCTGACGGTCAAAATCAACCAGGCAGGATGTGAAGTCCCACCTTTGGCTTCGCGGAACTGGCGTCCACCTGTCTCGCTGCCGCACAAGACATACTTCTGTTAATACCTGCTTCATGGTCCTGACTCTGTCTCTAAGTTGACGACACCTTTTCCCGACACCCAGTCCTCGTGCACCCGGCTTGGTTTTCCTGAGGTTTCCTGCCCTCTCCTCTGCCTTCACCTTTTCCGAGATTGCTCCTGGGCATTTTCTTCTGACTCACCTTCTTGTTTGTTGACTTTTTCTTCACCTTTGTGTGTGTGTGTGTGTGTGTGTGTGTGTGTGTGTGTGTGTGTATAGTAATCAGTGTGCGATCAAATTCGTCCATAGAGTTCTTGGTTTCATTCGTTTAGTTTTCCACTTCTAGTGTTTTTTTTTAAATATTTGTTTATTTATTATGTATACAATATTGTGTCTGTGTGTATGCCTGCAGGCCAGAAGAGGGCACCAGACCTCATTACAGATGGTTGTGAGCCACCATGTGGTTTGCTGGGAATTGAACTCAGGACCTTTGGAAGAGCAGGCAGTGCTCTTAACCGCTGAGCCATCTCTCCAGCCCCTCCACTTCTAGTGTTTTCTGTATGGTTCCAAGTCATCATTCTGTTCTCTGCTACAATCCTCAGTCTCGTCTTCCTCGATCTCTCTGGCTGTAGCAAGTGTATTGTTTTAAATGTTGGTGACAGCTCTGTATCCTCCCCCTGCCTGATGAGCCTGCATGCATTCGTGCGCCTGTCCTTAGCAAGCAGGCCTTCCAGCCACACGGACGTTCAATTAGCGGCATCTCCGTGGAGCAGTCGGAAGGGCATTTTCTCTGGCGAGGCAGGAAACATTCCAGACTCCCTAGAGCACACGGCTTTCGAGTCCCATTTGTAGGATTCTCTGAAGTGCGGCCTCTTTGTCTGCACTGGTCATCTGTTCCAGGAGAAATGGGCTGGACTCCATCCTGTGCTGGGAGGGGTTGGATGTTAGGGCACTTGAGGTCACCCTGCCTTTCTGATCCCTACCCAGCAAGGCAGGGATTTGAGAGAGAAAGGCATGGTCTCCATTACTTGTTCCTCTGGAATGTTCCCCTGGCGCCTGCGTCAACCTCTCAAACTTGCGTGATCTCACATACTAGATGCTGAAAACTGCTTGTTCAGTAGTGTTCTTGGAAGGGCTAACCCTTATGCTCCTGTCCTACCTTACTGGCTGCTGACTCTGCCTCCACATCAGCCAAGTCCTGATGGGTGGATGCTGAGGATCATAACACAGAAGGAGCAGGATTCTCCAGCCCTCAATTGAGAGGCGCAGAGAACCCGATCATGTGTGTGAAAGTGTGTGTGTGGTATGCGTGACAGTACGTTAATGTGCATGAGTATTTGGGTGAATGTGTGAATATGAATGTGTTTCTATGCTTGTGTGTATGTGACCATTCTGTTATACAACCCAGCAATGCAAAGTGTACATGCCATTCAAAGTCCCTATTGGTGATAGTGTTGTATAACCATGATTGGCAATCTTAGAATGTTTTCATCAAACAACAAACAAACCAACAAACAAAACCAACACAGACTGGGTGGTGGCTCATGCCTTTAATCCCAACACTTTGGAGGCAGAGGCAAGAGGATCTCTGTGAATTCGAGGCCAGCCTGGTCTACAGAGTGAGGTCCAGAACAGCACACATTGGCTGTTGCTCTCATTCTCCCTGCCCAGCCCTGGAGATGTTGGATCAACTTTATAAGATTTTTACTGCTCTTTGAGAGGACCTGGGTTCAGTTCTCAGAGCCAACAGCTCACAACCAGCTGTAACTCCAGTTCCAGGGCCTCTGACCCCCTCTCCTAGCCTTTGAAGATACTCACATATGTGGTGGGTATATATGCTTATAGGCAAAACACTCATACAGATAAAAATCAGTCTTAAGAGGGACATCAGGGCACCGGGGCACATGCCTGCCATCTCAGCATTTGGGAGGCTGAATTCAGAGGATTGACTGCCACATGTTTGATGTTTGAGACCAGCTTGGGTTACTGGTGCCCAACATGTGGACGACTGCATCCACATAAATCCTGACAGAGCTTGGGAAGTAATTCTAGAAAAAAAAAAAGAATAGAGTTAAGCATGGCTTATTGATAGCAGCATTTTCTCAGGTGTGCTCTGCTTGCTAGAGGCAGGCGCTCTCATTTAAGAGAGGATTCCTGACTCAGCGTTAGCTGCAAAACCTTACAGCTCTTTAAAGAGGTCCTGCCACAAAACACTCAAATGGTGTTAATGAAAAGCTGACCAAATGCTTTTTGGTTTTTAGTCATAGCAGGAAAAAACTGCGCCATTTTAAAATGCTGGCTTTCTGGGTCACCCTGCCAGCGCAAACTCTGACTCTTTCAGGCAGGAGGTCCAGCTACAGAGCATTTGAGTGTGGTTTGTGGACACACTGTTGCAGCTTGCTTGCTGGCAGGGACCTTGAAATGCCATAGAGTTGTGGCAATAAACATGGCTACAGCCGGTACCTCCGCCATGAGGCTGGAATCTTAGAAAGTTAAGGAATGAGGTGGATCCAGCCATCAAAGCCACGGCTTTAATCCTCTCCATATTGCTTAGCAAATTAAAGACTCATGTGGTCAGAAAAAGAGAGATATACAGTAAAGAGAGATTCAAAGACAAAGAAAACCTCTAAATGTTTTACAGTGTGTTAAAAATATGTGCAGGCTTGGGGGAGAAAAGAAAAAGGTTAAAGTCCTTAAAGAGAGAGAGAGAGAGAGAGAGAGAGAGAGAGTAGTTGGGTGTGGTGGTACTCACCTTTAATCCCAACACTTGGAAGACAGAGGCAGGCAGATCTCAGTGAGTTCAAGGATAGCCTAGTCTACAGAGGGAGTTCCAGGACAAAGGTACATATAGAAACCCTGTCTCAAAAAACCAAAAATTAAAAATAAAAGAAATAGAGTTTAAAATAAAGCCACATAAAGATGAAAAGTACACAGAGAATCTGGATATTGTATGTTATTATGTTCTCTTTGAATTGTTTGAATGTTGAATAAGGAGCAACAGCTGCCAAAAGATATTTGTTTATACATGCTGCTGAATTAATCCAAGATAGGTATTTTGAAAATACCTTGACTTCAAAATTGAAGTCAAAAGATATGTTACTTTGGAGAAGAGATTTTGCTTTTGTTTCCATGGAAAATGAGAGACTATGGATTTATTCTGAGTTAAGAAAACTCAGGTTTGATCAAGGGAAGACCACCTGAGAAATCTCTGGTAGGAACAGATGGCCCAGATGTCAGAGTTCTACATCCATAACGATTCAATATGCTGCCTGAGATGATCAAGCCTCACAGGATACTCCAGTCAGGACTTGATCATAACTCTAAATTTTCTTTAGGTCCCCATACAATTATCAGCACCCCCACCCCGCAGTAACCTGGAAAACCATGCCCACATTCCCCAAAAAAATGGACTATGGATATTTTCCTTTGTTTAAAAAAAAAGAGCCAGGCAGTGGTGGTGCATGCCTTTAATCCCAACACTCAGGAGACAGAGGCAGGCGGATCTCTGTGAGTTCGAGGCCAGCCTGGTCTACAAGAACTAGTCCCAGGACAGGCTCCAAAGCTACAGAGAAACACTCTCTCAAAAAACCAATAAAATAAAATAAAATAAAAAAGAGGGGGAAGTGGTGTGGGAAAATGGTTTGTTTTCTGTCAGTTATATTTTAAATAAACGCTGATTAGCCAGTAGCCAGGCAGGCAGGTTAGGCGGGACAACCAGACAGGAAGTAGAGGCAGGTCAATGAGAACAGGAGTATTCTGGGAAGAAGGAAGTTTTTTCTGCAGTTGTGAGCCCGCCACAGAAGAAGCAAGATGTGACTGCCTTGCTGAAAAAGGTACCAAGCCAAGTGGCTAACATATACTAGAATAATGGGCTAATATAAATTATAAGAGTTAATAAGGGGATGAAGAGATGGCTCAGCGGTTAAGAGCATTGCCTGCTCTTCCAAAGGTCCTGAGTTCAATTCCCAGCAACCACATGGTGGCTCACAACCATCTGTAATGAGGTCTGGTGCCCTCTTCTGGCCTGCAGGCATACACACAGATAGACTATTGTATACATAATAAATAAATAAATATTTTTAAAAAGAGTTAATAAGAAGTCTGAGCTAATGGGTCAATCAGTTTATAGTTAATGTAGACCTCTGTGTGATTTCTTTGGGACTTAACGACTGTGGGAACCGGGCAGGACAGAAACCCTGACAACAGGTTACAATATAAAATACAGTCTATAAATAAATAAATGGCAAAAGCAAAAACAGTGACTTCTGGGCATGCTGTAGCTGTTGCACTCTTGGAGACATGCAGTTGTGATTACTTGCACATGACTGGGCCTGCAGTACTCAGTCATGGGACTGGGAAGGGGTCTCCTGGCTACACCCTTCTCTGAGGATTTATAGCTAGTTGCCTGGGGGAAAGGGATATGTTCTTCACTGGTAGGGTGTCCATTCTCCTATAAACAACCCTACTGTGACTCATTTGGAGACACACACACACATATACACACATACATGCACACATAGACACATGCATGCACATACATGCGCACACACATACACACAATATATACGTACATGCACACATATACACATTCATGCACACACACATATACACATACATACACACACATATATGCACACATACACACACATACACATGCACAGAGTAGGGAGACTAGATAGGAAGAAGGTGGAATTAGTCCAAGTAAAGGGGAGCAGGAGAGGACTCTGGGGACTAGATATGATGAAATACACTGCACATGTGTGCAATTGTCATAAGGAAACTCTTTATTATATATAATTAACATATGCTAACACTTTGAAAGGTCAGGAGCGTTGGGGCACACCTGTAATCCTGGCATTCAGGAAGTGGAGTCAGGAGGATCAGGAATTCAAGGTCAGGCTTATTAATACATAGTGAGTTCAAGATCAGCTTGGCCCACATGAGACCCTTCTTAAAAAAGGAAAAAAGGGGGGGGGCGAGAACAGGGAGAAGCATCAGACGGGCCCCAGAGCAAATGCTGCCTTCTTCCCCAAGGTGGCCGGGCCAACTGTGGATCGCGTGTACCCAAGCCATAGGACCAGGGAGCAGGCAGCCAGTGGCCCTTGAATGGGGCCAACACATTCCTCCCAGGCCCCTTTGGGAAAAGCATCGGGCCCCACTTCCAGGCACCTGCAGGGCCTGCTTCTGTCCAGCAGCCTCCACACTGTGGAGAAGGGATCACGCTTTTGATCAGGGCCCTTGTCCACCCACTCCGTTTTGGTCCCATCCCAAGACTGGGCACGGCCACATGGGCTCCCGGCACCAGGCAAAGTCAGAAGACCAGCTGTTTGCCAAGCTGCTGATTCTAGCTTCCAAGCCAGCTGCCGGTAGGTGGAAAGGAGGGCTGCCTGCCAACCTTGTTGGCCAGCAAAGACAAAGAAGTGCCTGCCCTTCACTGCAGGGCCAGAGAGGGGCTGTTAACAGTGTCCAAGCCCATGGGCTGTCACAAGCTTCACTGTGATCCTCAAAAGAGACACACACACCCTGACCTCCAGGGCCTGTCAGTGTGCCCATTCACAAATCCCTTTAGCAGGTGTGTTTAAGTTAAATCTGGAGCGTGAGTCCTAGATTTAGGGGAGACCCTAAACGCACCCCTAACTGTTCTTGAGAGGCAGACAAGTTGTGGGAAGCAGGTCACTTGGAGTCAGAGCAGGAAGCTAGACATGGTCCCTCCCTCCAGGTGAGGAACGCCTGCAGGCACAGGTGGCCGGAAGTGCCCTACCCACCCTTGCTAGGAGCACTATGTCGCTTCCTACACCTGGATTTTGAACTCTGACCTCCAGAGATTTGTCTATTTGAAGGCACCTGGTTGGTTTCTGGATTTTCGCGCCACAGCCCCAGGACAGTCACACAGATGTCAGGGCTGCAGTGCAGGTCAGGGGGCTACCCGCTCTGCTAGTCCCAGGGCCCTGCACTCCAGCACAGAAGAACAAACTATGTCCCATCACTACCCATGAGTCTCCAGACCCTGTCCACACACCAAACAGCTCCGGTGTTCAGCAGTACTGAACCATACTCAGGAAATCCATGTCTCCCTGGTAGGAACTGGCGATTTGGGCCCTGAGTACAAAGCCAAGGACGCATTTGGCCTTTAAAAGGCAGAAGGTGGTTGCTAGATAGGATGAGGGAAAGAGGAAGACTCTACCCAGTGACGGACAGAGAGGCCAGCTTGCTGTAGGCCGCCATGGCAAGCTTAATGTTTTCTGGACAGAGCAGGGTAAAGCCCAGGCAGCAGTGGGCCTCTGCTGCAGGCACACCCAGGAGATCTGGCTTGCAGAAGCCCCTTCAGAGGTGGTCTCTGCAAAGCCCCAACAGTCAGACACCCAGGGCCAGCAGGCAGCAGCAAACAAGGCTTGATTGGCACAAAACAGCCAGTACCCAGGCCCTGATCATCAACACGGGCTGAGTTGGGCAAAGGACACGGGGTTCTCTGAGATCTTAGAATCAGCCCTGAAGCTGTCCCTGAGTCTGATGGCAGGATATGAATTTCATGTTTCCTCTTCTACCACGTCAGGAGTGACCCAGACAGAGGTAGGATGTACTCTCTAGCTTTAATTGGCTCTCCCCAGCTCCAGGACCATGTTGCCTTAGGTTGGCTAGAGCTGCAACAGGCTAGGTGTCCCGTCAGACTCATCAGCTCCTGCAGGCTAACGTATCAAGCACCCAGACAGGACACCGAAGCAGCGAGAAGACAGGACACGGGCTGCTGAGGGGCAGCTTGATGGACCCCAAATCAAAGGCCTGCTGCCTTCCATGGCTGATCCATCTGGAAGGAGAAATGGGGAACTGATCCCACAACAGGCAGGGGGTGAACCCACTGGGGCTCCAGAGCAGCCCGGGGAAGTGGAAGAAAGCAGAGAGGTGCTGGGGTATGCTAGGAGCTTTCTTTCTTATAGAGAAATCTGCAGGTTCAGGAGTCCCTGAGGTCCCCAGCCGCTGGCCAGGAGCCTGTGAGTTGGAGCGAGCTGGATACTGCCCCCAGCCCGGAGTCAAGCACAGCAGCCCTGCTGCCCCTCTTGAGAGCTGACATTTGTTGCCTCCCCTCACCCTTTCACTATTGTGGCTCAGAAAGACTGACAGGCTCCTGGGCAAGGCTGCAGCAAGTCCACAGAGTTTGGAGGTCAGTCCTGCTGTCCCCAAGAAAGCTCACACATGGCCTAATAGAGTTAAGTCAGCTATGGTTTCCAAACCCACAAACTGAGACTCCTCCATTGTCATCTATGGATCCATCCAATGGATCCTTTAGATCCTCTCTCTCTCTCTCTCTCTCTCTCTCTCTCTCTCTCTCTCTCTCTCTTTCTGAGAGCCAGCTGGCTGAAAGGCCAAAACTAACACGGCTTTCCCGTCTCTTCTCTGTATTACTTTGTTGCTTTGAAACCCGTGGCATTTGCTTAATTACGCCCAGGAATGGGAACACACAGGGGCTGTGCTCTGGAACACCCTGTGGCCGCAAGACAGCACACCACAGGGTCGTCTAAGGCCTTGTACACAGAAGGAGCTGGAGGTCCCCCAACGTCCTCACAGGCACCCCGCCCAATGATTTCATCCGCTGGCAGCTCTCTATGGAGAGCAGCAGCCAGACCTGGGACCACACGGCCCTTTGGGCTTCCCAGCGGCCATGGGCATCTTGTCAAAAAAAACAAAACTAAGAAAACCGAGGCCGAAGAGGTCGGGACTGAGAGGAAAGGCGATGGGGTCAGCCTGGGGCAGGACTCCAGTGTCCACGGAATACAGGGATGGGCAGGGGTGACAGGTGAGGAGGTCATCAGTCTGGGACAGTCCCACGGAGGGTGGCGGCTAGGGCTCGAAGGCTGGCTTGACCAGGTAGCCACTGAAGGTGATGTAGGTGTCGAACTCATCGCTAAAGATGGCGTTGTCGCGCTCACCCTTGAAGAGCCGCACCCACACCTCGTCCTGCTCCCGCAGCTCCAGCATCAGGCTCTGACTCTGCATGATGCTCCGGTCACTCACCTGCGCATACAGGATCACCGCCTCCTCCTCGTTCTTCATGATGTGCAGGTAGGTCTCCTTCTGGTTCCAAGTGTGCACATTGAGGCTGAAGAAGTAGATGCCTGGCACGTAGCAGTAGAACTTGCCCGTGAACATATTGAAGTGTTCGTAGAGGTTCACAAACTGCGTGTCAAAGACCACGGGCTGGAAGTAGTCGTTACTGTGCAGAGGCTTCTTCCGGCCCACGGAGAAGGCTGCGTAATGGCTCTTGCAGCGGTCTCCAGGAGCCCCCATGGACCCCTTCTGCCCTTTGGGGCCAATATGGCCCCTGGCACCTGTAGAACCTGTTTTACCGTATTTCCCCTGGAGGCCTCGATCCCCTCGGTCACCTTTCTCACCTAAGAGAGAGCAAGAAGAGATGAGTCCCCAAAAGAGGTCGGTCATCTGACTCCACATCCCAGCCCTGACCTGGGCATCCTGCCTAATGCCCCTTAGCAGGAGGCTGCTGGGCAAGGGGACATTTTGGTTCTCCTATCATTAGAGCTAGCATTTCCACTGTCAAGGGTTGGTCTATTTTCATCCAGCCTTTTCATTTTCTTTCTGCAAAGTCCTGGCAAAGACAAAGGAACATATGGGTTTGTCCACCAGCAACAGGCTCCGTGGCCAGGCCTGGGCTCACTCTGAGGAAATGGACTGCAGATGTCAGAAGTCAGAGCAGAGTCCAGGCTGCAAGCGTCCCCTGGGGTTGCGTGACATTATCTAGAGGGAGGGTACAGCACCGCAGAGAACAGCGCTGTGTCAAAAGAGCTTCGAGGTCGGCAAGCCCCATGCACAATGGGTGGAGGCGGAATCCCCCAGGCCCCTCCTTATGTATGTGCATGTGTGGTGTCTGTGTGCACGTGTGACATATATGTGTACACACCCTATAGGCACCTGGAGAGGCCAGAAGATGTTGGATGTCCTCTTTTCTCTTTCCACTTCACCTTTTTTTCCCTTAATTTATTTATTTTTATTTTATGTGCATTGGTGTTTTCTCCATGGATGTCGGATCCCCTGGAACTGGAGTTGCAGGCAGTTGTGAGCTGCCATGAGGGCGCTGGGAATTGAACCTGGGTCCTCTGAAAAAGCCATAGTGCTCTTAACCACTGAGCCGTCCACCTTACCTTTTGATGTCAGGTTCCTCATTGAATCCCACTGCTTCAGAAAGCCTGGATTCTAGACTCCTACCTGACTCTGCCCCTCCCCATGCTGATTACAGGCACTTGTAGCTATGGTTTTTACGTGGGTGCTAGGGATTTGAACTCGGGTCTTCTTGCTTTCTCAGCAAGTGCTCTTACCCACTAAGCCATCTCTGTAGCATCCTCTGAGATCCTCTTCTGTTCATGGAAAAGGGTCAGACGACAGCCCTCTAGATGACAACCCACCTCTGCTCTATCTGAGACCCCTGGTCCTGCCCAGCCCCACTCAGCAGAATCTCCCTCTCCGTCGATATAAAGCAGGTCCCCCAAGGAAGTGCCCCCAGCCATCTCTGCTGCCTTCTCACCTTTCAGGATGGTGATGTTGATTTGGGGTGGTGGGATTGTCTGGTAGACAGGAGTGCCAGGGTCACAACATCGGTAGCACCTGGACGTGGGGAGGTCTTCGGCCTGGCTGGGGGTATGCTTCTCCTGTGTTTCTTCATCCCTGAGGGAATAAACCACCACAAAATGATAAACTCTTTGAGTTAGGAGCTCTCTTCTGTTGCTGAGGACCAGGGCTTGGCTCCCCTTGGCTTGCCTTCCCCTGGATATGCAATGCTCTGATTAGCATAGGCATGGGAGAGAATCCTCAGATCCTGACTGCAGATAACACACACACATGCGCACACACACACATACATGCACACACATATGCACACACGCGTGTGCAGACACGCACACACATGCACAAAAACACACACAAAAATACACACACATATATGCACACACATACACATATGCACGCATGTACACACACATACACATGTACACACACCATTACAGTAGTAATATGTCCAAAGCAAAGGACGATGACCTCAGGGCTTCGGTGGAGAGATCTTGCCTATAGGACCAGGTCTTTCCATGGTCATGAGCTGAGCTGTGAAGCTAGAGCAGAACCCCTGGGTGACAGCAGCCCGTGAACAGCAATGGCTGTACACCGCCCTCTCATGGCCACATGCGACATTGCACCTGAGAGGTGTCTAAGAAAGCCGGCCCCTCCCTCTCTCACCCTGATCCACATGGTTCCTCCCCGGACCATCTGGGGTACGGATCCACATGCACCCTGAGTTCGACCACATGAAAACCCAGTTCCTGGAGGAAGATTCACCCACACCTCTCTCCTAAGCTTCGGAACTCTTGCGGGAAATCTCCGTTCCACCCAATTCAGCAGGCCCCACAGACGACATCACGAGTCCAGAATTGAAGAAGGCCTCATAATGACTCTGCCTGTGACACCTGCTTTTTCTAACATATTCTAGTGGCCATAATGGAGCCTTCTGCCCCCCTGAATTTCTTTTCATATCCAGCAAGTCTCGGGGAGTCAACCCCTACCCCAGGCATCCCCAGGCCCATATCATGTCAAAGGCACCATGGGGACAGGAGTCCTGGAGTTGTCTTCCCAGCAGCGTCTACCGTTCCTTCTAGAACACCCTCTGAAACAAACCTCTCCTGCAGACTCCCTGCTCCCTCCAGAAGGAAGCCTGGATGAGAGTCCCCGGCACACACTCCACTCAGCCACCTCAGGTTTCACACCTTGCATCCTCCATTCCCAGACTCCAGCTCCCACCACCCCAAACCACCCTCCCCTCCTGCACTACCCACCCCTCTGCCTTTTCCTCCAGAGCAGGAGAGCTCTGGTACCAGCACCGCGGGTGCAGCCCTGCTTCAGGGCCTGGATTGCGGTGTGTTTGTCTGTCTCCTTGTGGCCTTGGGGTTTCTAGAAGGCAGAGTCTGTCCTCCAAGTGTGCCTCCAGGCCCTAGGAGATGGCATGACTGACAGCTGAAAGCTGCTAATTAATGTCTGCTGAATGAAAACAAGGGAGAGGAGGAAAAACAAAGGAATGGGGTTTCTCAGCCCCATATCCTGCCTGGAACCTTGAATATTAAATTGACCCAATGTTCAGGATAATGAAGAAATCCAAAGCCAGTGTGGAGCCTTGTGCAGACTGTTAGTATCCAGGCACACCTTGGCCCTGCCCCTTGGGAACCTGGCACAGTGCCCTGAATCACACTTGTGTGCATGGCAGACAGTAGCCTGGCCCTTTAAGAAGATAAGCCCTGCCTACTCAAGTTCTCTCCTCTGAAGAGGCAGGCAGGTCTTTGCCTCTCTCCCTTCTCCCTCTCTCTGCCCCCCCATTCTCTCGTCCCTTCCCATCCCCCTTTAGTTCAATAAACTCCACACTCAAACTCTGTCTGCATGGAGTATTCTCTCACCCGCCGCTAAGGTCCCAGCTCTGGCTGTATCACAACAGAGACCTCTAGAATGTCATGTTTGATGTCCCTACAAAGTATCTTCCATAGCCTTGGGTCTGTATATCACTGAGGGTCACAGACATGAAGGCAAGTGATGACCTGACGTCCTTTATAACCTTTGGGGGAAAGCTGACACCTGGCCTGCCTGGTCCACCCTCACCAGCACATTCTGACCTGGGAGGCAGACAGAATCCCTGGTGGGTAGACAGACAGAATCCCTGGTGGGTAGACAGACAGAATCCCTGGTGGGTAGACAGGCAGGGAAAGAGGCCATGGCTAAGTACTAAAGGTGGCGAATTTCCATGGTTGGCTTCTTCCTCATCCTCTTGACCTGAGACCAAAGCCTGAGAGCTTCAGGAAAACCTTTGTAGGCTCTGGACCCCCACCAGCAGGCCCCCTGCAGACGGACTGGATCAACAGGTTCAAGCCCAGCTCAGGACGTGGTCACAACAGTCATGGGCCAATCAACCACCCTTTCTTCAAACTGACCAACCCTGAACTGGAGAGGGAAACTCCTGAGAGACTTTCAAACCCCAGCCCTGGAGAAGAGACAGGATGTTTTGGCTTCCCGGCTTTTCAAAATCTCCCTCTGCAAAACAGAGGTGTTTTGCACCTCTGTGTGAGTGTGCCTGCTTCCTGCGTGTGTCTCCTCATCCCCAGCAAACGCCATCCTTCAACTGCTGCTGCTGTCTGCGGTGTCTGAGATTTCTCTGCCGCCACCTGTTGTGCTTGAGATTTTTCCTGGTTTTTGTCTGTTGTTTTAAGTCTTTAACTAGCAGAGAAAACAATCCTGATTAAGACCGCTAGACTGTATTGCCATCTTATAAGTGAATAAGTCATTGAGGTCACTTGTCCCTGCCTCTTGTTTGCCCATGTACCCAGAGCCCTGGTACGTTTTCCCAGGAGACCAAGCTAGAAGGCAAAGGCAACTCAAAGGGTGGAACAGGTGCCTTTTCATTATAGAGATGTAAAGTTCACGCAGACTCTGCTACCCTGAGGTTAGAATGAGGCTGGACCACCATCCTCAGAGTCAGACAAGATACCCAAGCCACCAGAAGGAGAAACTGTTGGAGGAAGCCGCATGTTGGTTCCCAGCTGCTTAGCCCCGAAATAATCACACAGAAACTGTATTAATTAAATCACTGCTTGACCCATTAGCTCTAGCTTCTTATTAGCTAATTCTTTCACTGCCTCTCTGACCTCCAGGACAAACCTCCCCAAGGACCACACCTCAGCTTCCACTTTGCCCATTGCAGTTCTAGGCAACCAGCCCTAGAGTACCCCAAACCTCACACACTTGACCTGGTCAGCTCAAGAACCCCTGCGAGCGTGGTGTCACAGCCCCTCACCTCTTCTCATGGTCCAGAGGAGATGGCAGCTCCTCTTTCTCTTCCCACTCCAGCCGTTCCTGCTGACCACGGGGCACAAGGCTCAGGACTGGGCCCCAGGCAACGGCCAGCAGCAGGCAGCATCCCAGCGTGAATCCCCGTCCATAGAAGCCCATCTTTCTGCTAAAATACAAGGAGAGGGTATAGGTTAGGAAGGAACTCTACAGAGAAACAGCCAACAGTGAGAACTGTTTGCCTGTGTGCCTCACGTGTGCGCACACACACACACACACACTCACGCGCACACACACACACACACACTGCTCCACAGGAACTGCTGACTCACTAAGCACAGTTTCACCTGCACCAATCTCTCTCTGGCCCATCACCTGCGGGCCCTGACAATAAGCAGAATAATCCCAAGAGAGTCCAGAGCAACTGCTAGTCCCTCCCCAGAGGGGTTTGTGAGCAAAAACTAGCTGCCGCTGTTTTCTGCCAGCAGGGGGCGCTGGGCGAGTGTTCATTTGCAAGTGATGCAGAGGAAGTCACCCAGCCAACCCTCTCCCATCTTACAGCCCCCCCCACCTGCCAAGCAAAAGCTTGGGGAGGACCTCCTCTTCCGATATGGAGACCATCCATCAAGCCATTCCTCAATCCCAGATGCTTCCCCACCACTGGCTAAAGAAAATGATGGGTGTGTGTGTGTGTGTGTGTGTGTGTACTGAGTACATGTTTAAATTCTGTACTTCACCTTCCCGTCATCTCTAAGTGTGTGGCCTGGGGAAAGCAGGACAAGGCCCTCTTCCCCTTTGGTTGCACACCACAGTGTGTGGTCCAGTCTTTGGTTTCTCAAACCTAGGACTCCTCTTAAACTTCAGCTTCTGGTTCAGCTGACCAGGGCAAGGCCTCAGGGTCTCTGTGTTTTCAGTATATCCTGGTACTGCCAAGGGTGTGCCGACAGGCAGCACTTTGGATGCCATCTTCTAGTCACCCTCCCCCAAGCCCTGGCACCTGTCAGCAGAACTGCATGCCTGCTCCTTAGCACCTTTGTCCTGCTTGCATTGATAAGCAGCATAGGGGCCCGGCAGTGGCACCAGGCACCCGGGCGCGAGTCTTGCGTCCTTCCAATTAATTCTTCGGGCCCATGAGGTAAGGGCAGGTCTGAGAACATGTCCTCATTAGTCACTTCTATCCCACCCAGGCCTTGTGTGATCCCGTGGCTAATCTTTCCAGGAGACGATATTCATTCATTAGTGTGTGCTGTGCATAATGAGAAGAGAGGGGGCTGGGATGATCTTTCGGTCGGCAAAGCGCTTGCCTTGCAGGCACAAGGAACTGAGTCCCATCCCTAGGATCCACGTACAAAATAAAAGTAAATAAAAGCTAGTATGGTATCTGGTACTTACAGCCCCAGATCATGAAGTCAGAGACAGGCAGATGCCTGGAGCTCACTGGCCGGCCAGCCTCACCTACTTGATGAGTCCCAAGCCAATGGGAGGCCCTGTCTCAAAAGACAAGGCAGCCAGCGGTGGCGCATGCCTTTAATCTCAGCACTCAGGAGGCAGAGGCAGGTGGATCTCTGTGAGTTTGAGGCCAGCCTGGTCTACAGAGTGAGTTTTAGGACAGCCAGGGTCATACAGAGAAACCCTGTCTTGGAAAAAAACACACACACACACACAAAAAGGGTAGATAGTATCTGAGGAAGAACAGCTGAGTGTGTCCTTCATACATGTTCACACATACACACAGAGACCTGTTCCTTCACATACCTGGACATCCTCAGCACACGTGTGCACACGTCCAAGACACACAGGGAGAAGACAGAGGGCCAGAACTGCCTGCCTGGGGCCTACCCCTAGGCGCCTGGCTACCCTGGAGCACAGACAAGCTAAATTCAGGTGACAGCAGCCCAATCGGCCCTGTGAAGACCCACTTCATACTAAATGCTGCCGCTTGTTTATGCCTCCCAGCCCCGACCTGGGAAAACCTCCCCGTTCCACAGTTTTCTATATCAGGGCTGTCTCCAGCCATGGAGACTTTTGCTTGGCCCTGAGACTCTCCGTCACACATGGATGTCCCTGGCCCAGCCAAGTGTCCTGCAGCACCCTGGACCCCGCTAGTACTCAACAAATATTTATCGAGCTAAGTTCTCTTGATCTGTTTATTTCTCTATTTCTGTATTTCCTGTTTCCCCCTGGTATCTTCCTAATTATGCTCCCCGCCCCTGGAAGTGTCAAGCTTGCATCTGGCAAAAGGAAGTTTTTCTTTCTTCAAGCTTGGGTCTGTTTGGGTTTTTGTTGGTTTTTTTCTTTTCTTTTTCCTCACTGTGTAGCCCGGGTTGGCTTCAAATTCTCAATTCTCCTGTCTCAGGTTCCTAAGTGCTGGCAGGGTAGTTATGCACCACCACACTAAGTTTAAATTTGATTTTCTATAAATTTAAATCATACATATATACACATACATATATGCATACACATATATGTAACAAAATCCATGTATGTTTGGGGACGTCTGAATGGAAGCAGACATAAAGCTACCTCTGGCTGTCCTAACCCAAGGGTTCTTGCTGACATTTGAAGCTGGACAGTCCCCCTTATATTAGACCCTGTCCTGTATATTTAAGGGCACTTTGTGGGATCCCAGCTTCTACCCCCAAAATGCTGTTAGCACCCTTGTCAGTTTGTAACAGCCAAGGACTCCAGACACTGCCCTCTGTCTGTCCCCTCAGGGCAAAATTACTCCCATCCAGGAACCAGTGCTGCAGCCCCATGCATTGCTGGTGGTGTGTCTCCTTTCAGTCAAGAAAGGGAATTTTATTATTGGAAATGCGAAAAAGTAAAGGATCACTTATCGACTTACCAAGTTGTGCACATTTCGTAGTTGAAGTCTATAATCAGTGATTAAAAACCCAAAATGTGTATCTAAGAGCATTTTCAGGACAGGGTTTTGGTGCTTTCATAAAAATGAAGAATTTCTTTAAATCTTTCCACTTTCCCCTCTGGACTCCATAAAATTTCTAATTTTTAAATCATTTAAACTCAAAAAAAAAGAAAGGGAATTTTAAACATATTTGTCAGAAAAGAGGTGTCCAGAGCTGGGCTAGAAATGAGACATGGGTGGAGTGTCAGGTAACAGCCCCCATGGTATTCAGAGGCTCCTACTGATGGCAGTGGGGTCCCCCAACATGCGCGTGTGCACGCACATATACACACGTGTGCACGTACACGCACACATGCATGCAGACACACATACATACACGTGCACATGCGCACACACACATACATGCACGCACACACACAGAGCCTCCTTTGCAAATTCAAATCAACCCAAGGCTGAAACATACTCCTCCTCCATGCCCTCTTAACAACCACTTAGCCAAATCCTGCAGCAAAATCGGCCTGGTCAGATTAGGATCATTTCAGTCACTTTCGAGAAAGACCAATATTGCCCAGCACCTAACCAAATTTGCCCACAGATCTCCCCGTGTTCATTCGCAGCACAGAGCAGTCTCCCCACAAAGGGCAAGACTTCCCTGCAGTGAGGCCATCATGGGGTGTGCTCCACACAGAGGACTAGGACACCCTGACCATGGGCATGATGCCTCCACCCGGGACTCATACAGCCTGTCTCTAGGTTGTGTTGTAGTAAGAGTCCCTCAAGGCAACCTCAGCATGACCCTCCAGGTCTTTTGCAGCCTCTCCCGTTCTTGCCCGCTGTCAAGGAGAGCTGAGTTCTGCGAAACTCCATTATCTTATTTCTCCCTCCAAGTCACACAGAACCTTCCTCAGCGCACCCAACTTTCACCCCAGCAAAGGGAATCTCCCTTTGTAGAAGAGGCACAGCTACTTCCAGGAGGGTGGGGCATGTGAGGGCATTCCTTGCTGGGATTTTTTATCCCTTCCCAGACCTCATGTGGTAGGTCCTTTACGGAAACCAGTGTCCATACTGTAATCTGCCTACATGCAGGCCTGCAGGCCAGAAGAGGGCACTAGATCTCATTATAGATGGTTGTGAGCCACCATGTGGTTGCTGGGAATTGAACTCAGGACCTTTAGACAAGCAGGCGTTGCTCTTAACCACTGAGCCATCTCTCCAGCCCCCCAAGCTCAGTTTCTTTATGTCCTATTGTTTCTGGCCCCTCTGTGCCTGCGTGTGTGTGGATGGTGGCCTCCTGGAGTGTGAAGCTGCCTGTGTGGGTTTGGCCTTGGTATCCAACCCCCCTCCCACCTCCCCACCTCAGCTCAGTGCCATTGACAAAAGCATTTTGTAAACACTGTTTTCTTCTTTAATCCTCATCGGGTAAGCAGCCAGCAGTTCAGAGAGGCCAGAAGCCTGTAATCTCCTCCACCGGCCAGGAGCCTGGGAAGGAGTCAGAGCCGCCCTCTCAGCTGGCAATTTAACACAGGCATGGCTTTCGGCATGTCATTGTGCAAGAGTTGGGGGTGAGGGCGGAGGAGGTGATTCAGCCATAAATTAAATGTATTCCCGATCTCAACTGTCTAGCAGTCCAGAGAGAAAAACAGACAAACGCTCAAGACTGGATGACGAGTTATGAGCAGGGAGCATTCTAGAACCTTGCTCTCAGAACAGCGGCCATTGTGGTATCAAAACCAATTAAAATAAAACGCCAATTAAGCACTAAGCATGGGGTACATACCTGTCATCCCAGGATGTGCCAGGAAGAGGCAGAAAGAGCTCAGGACAGTCTCCGCCTCCCCATCACCGGGATTACTCTTGCAGGTCACCACACTGGCAGTTTTACACAGATTCTGAGGCTCAAACTCTTGTCTTTGTGCTTTTAATGCGAGCGCTTTGCCCCCTGGACTATCGCTCCTGCCCGGAGATCTCAAGTCTGAAGCTAGTCTGGGCTATTTAATGAGACTATCTCAAAGGGGGGTTTAGATCAGTTGCAGAGCGCTTGACTAACGTGGACAAGGTACTGGATTCTATCCATAGAATAATAATAAAATGAAATTCAAAGTTCTGCTCCCCAGGCAGGCCAGTCACGTCCCAAGCTCTGGGCAGTCACGTGCATGGCGGTATTGCTGCCATATTGGAAAGTACAGTGTAGAACATATTGGGCAATGGCTGCCAGGTCCAAGCGAGACTCTGTTCTAGATTAAAATGAGGCCAGTGGGGGAGGAGGCCGGAGTTATGAACTGAAATCTGGGAATCATTTAGACTTCTTCCTCCCTTGTATCCGGCACATCTAATCCACCACCAGCCTTCCTTCACAGCCTCGAAGGTCGTTTGTCCTTCCTGTCACTGACCCTACCAGATGATTTCCAGGGGCTCTGGCTGCCTCCCAGGCAAGCATCTTTGTCCAGCTTTGCTGGGGCCTGGACAGCACCCTAGCGTTTCACACTCATTTCCCAGGAAGCCTGGCAAAGATAGGACTGGATCCCCCCACCCGCCCCTAATGGCTTTAAGCTGCCCCTTGTGTGAGCATGGCACTGCCACCCCTCCACCATCGCTGCTTTTCTCCTGCATGCACTGGGAAGCCAGGGCCTGCCCACCTCTGCCTTGGCCCTGGGTAGAACTGACTTCAACCATTGAGGAGTGTAAAGCACCCGCGTGAGAGCCAGATTCAGCCAAGAAAGAGAAAAAGCCACACTGAGGTGGCTTTCAGGTTTCCTAACATGACATCAGTGCTTAGGCATCTCCTTCCTTGTGAAATCATTTATCCCTCAAAACCCAAACGGGAAGAGCTAGCGCGTGGCGGAGTGACTTCCAGTCCGTGGTGAGCCCTGAACGTGCTTTGTTCTAGAGGCCCCTTCATGCTTGGACTCAGCAGCCCACGCTGGCTGGTCGGAGGTTCTGCCTCCTCCCCCAACTGCTTAATGGAGGCAGCGAGGGAGCCTGGACTCCTGATGGCAGAGCCTCACGTGTGTTTCAGGGCCTACCTCCTCCCGGAATCACCGTCCTTCCCTTTTATATCTTTTCCTGTTCCTGTCTTGGAGAAGGGGGCTTACATTTTTAAGGTTTGGGGGTTTCCTCCAAAGCCCAAGCCCAGGGAGGGAGAAGGGGGAATCCTCCAGGACAGCCAGCTTTTGAGCTCAGGACTCTGTCCCTGGATGTGAGTGAAGTCTTGTCTGGGGCAAAACAGAGAAAGGAGAGATCAGGAATTCTCTGTCCCAAAGCAGCTCCCTCCTCTACACCCCATCCGAGAAGACTCAGCTGGAGCAGCCTGCCCAGGCCCTACCATGTGGTTGTCAGGCCTCCGGCCCTAGTGACACCTGACCAGCCCAGCCTGCAGGGCTCCATGCTTCCTCAAGAAAACAAAGATCTCCTTGAGGAGCACAGCTGTCCTCAGGTCACCTCCCAGCTGGGCCCCCTCCTGCTGGGAGCTCACCCTTCTTTGAGAACTGTCTGAGAGAAAAGAGGCCCCAGGAGCTTGTGCCAGGGCCCCACTCTGCAGGTGGCCTGGCCCACAGCCCATTTCTTTGGCACCAGCAATGATGCTGCCCTGGGGGCTGACCACTCCCAAGACCCAGGGGAAAAAGAACCTGGGGATTCTGTGCCCTGGCTCTAGCATGCCCAGCCCTCTGCAACCAGCACAGACTGGCCTTTGTCTGGGTACCCCAAGCCTGGACATCCCCCAGCACTTCAGAGGAACCGCCTGAGGATGCTCTCCAAGAGGGAAGGCTGCCCTCTACCTAGTGGCCCCTGGATAAGCACAGGTTTTCTCTGTGTAGCCCTAGTTATCCTGGAACTCGCTCTGTAATCCAGACAGGCCTCGAACTCACAGAGATCCGCCTGCCTCTGCCTCCCAAGGGCTGGGATTAAAGGTGTGCGCCAGCACCACCTGACTAGCATCTGTCAATCTTGCTACTGCCTATTCCAGCCCATACTGCTCACACCATGCTCGCCACCTGGTGGTACCAAGTTCTCTGCAATGCCTGAGTGCTTTAGTTACTTTTGTTGTTGTTGTTGTTGTTGTTGTTACTGTCTTAAGAAAGGGTTTCTACTCTGTAGCCCACTTACTATGTAGACTCTATTCTCATGGCAATCCCCTGTCTCAGCCTCCTGAGTGCTGGGATTACAGGCGAAAGAGACCATGACCAATCTAAACGCTTTGAAATATCTACCAGTTGGGACTGGAGAGCTTAAGAAGACTTCCTGCTCTCAGCAAAACCCCTGTAACTTCTGTTCCACAGGACCTGTCTTCTGGCCTCCAGGGGCACCCACTCACGTGTAGAATGCACTCACACAGAAACATGTACATACGCATACATAAGGACAAAAATAAGGGCTGGAGAGATGGCTCAGAGGTCAAGAGCACTGAGTGTTCATCCAGAGGTCCTGAGTTCAATTCCCAGAATCCACACGGTGGTTCACAACCATCTGTAATGAGATCTGGCGCCCTCTTCTGGTGTGGTGCGCAGGCACACATGCAGGCAGAATAAATAAATAATAAACCTTAAAAAAAAAATTTAAAACAGCTCCAGTTTGGGCACCCCCTTCATTTGTACCAGTTTCTGACCTACCCTGTTTTTTGAGTTTACCTTTCCTTATAGAAGAAAGAAAGAAAAAAAAGAAAGAAAGAAGGGAGGGAGGGAGGGAGGGAAGAAGGGACGGAGGGAGGGAAGAAAGGAAAAGAAGAAGCCTTGAATTTACGTGGCCCAGGCTGGCCTTGAGCTCACCACCACCCTGCCTCAGTCTCTCTGGTGCTGAGCACCCACGGATCTCCCTTCTTGGTCTCCCCACAAGACAATTGCTTTCCAAGGCTGCTTCCTCAGCTCTTCGCTCCTCTTGCTCCAAACCCTTCCTGCCTGCCATGCCTTTAACGGACACAAACCCAGCCCATCCTCTCCCAGTAGTGCTGAGCCTCCCACGTCTGTGATTTCCACACAGCAGCCCACAGCGCTGTTTCAATGAGTTGAGAGTAAACACCATAAAACTTCAGGTCCCATGGCAAACGCATTCAAGCTTCCCACCAGACTAGTGGCCACCAGACTGGGCAGCCCGGCTGGTTGGACTTCTCCTGACTATGCCTTTGACCAGTGAGGCTCTGAATCTGTGTTCCCAAATGTCTGCTTGGTGACCCTAGTCTGCCCTACCATGGGATTAACTCCAGTTAACTCACACTGTCTCCCTGTTCCCACAAACCTGACTTCTCCCCGCTTGGGCTAGCAGCTGGGTGAGAGACAGCACTGTTCCCTGGGGCTGAAAGTGTGGGAGCTGCTAAGACCCACACTTTTCATGCACCTTCCACATCTAAGCCATCGCCAAGCTCCCAAAGGTCTCTGTCCCTCTGTTCCTTGCGTCCTGCCTACACCAAGTCTTCCCCAGACGGTCCAGGGTCTCCCTGCCTCCCAGAGGTAGCTTTGAGATGCAAATTGGAGCATCGTTCTTGACTTCAAGGGTGTCCGGTGACAAGAAAGGAAATCTGTAAATCCTGAGCATCAACATTGATCTCTTTTTCCCCCATCACTCAGCTACCTACAGGTCTTTAGATGGATGCCCCCTACCTCCTCCCCAGCCATGTCTTCAGAACCAGCCTCCCTCAGCAGCCTTCCTGGACTGCTCTGCTGTTGCTGACCCTTCCTCAGCATCTAATACAGAGCTGCCCTGTGACCACTGGTGTCCTGATTGAGTCCCCAGGAATTACGACTCCTAGAAGATGGGACTGTTCCGTTCCTACACCCTTTGGCATCTGGTGTCACTTTAAAATGATTTATTTTTAGTGTGTGTGTGTGTGTGTATGTGTGTGTGTGTGTGTGTGTGCGTGCGTGCGTGCGTGTGTGTGTGTGTGTGCTGCATGTGTAGGGATGCTCAGGGAAGCCTGAAGAGGGCACTGGACCCCTTGGGTTAGAGTGACAGGTGATTGTGAGCCACCCATTCTGAGACTTGGATCCTCCACAAAACCAGCAACCACTTTAACCACTGAGCCATCCCTCCACGGCCACGTTGTGTGATTTTTACTGCGGTCAGTCCCAAGTGCAAAACCACCACGTATCTTCAAGTGTTCAGATGAGAGAGAGAGAGCCACCTGCTGTTAAGTGTGACCTGAATTCTGAAGCTAGTTGTAGCCTGGAGCTAGCCTTTCCCAAATGTCTCCCTTCTCTGCGCTCAAAAAGCTGCCTGCTTCTAAGACACCCCAACTCTGCACCTCCTTAGCCAAGGTTACAAACCCCAGAGGCCACCAGGAAAAGAGAGCCATTAGATGACAGTAATCAGTTGAGTGGGAAACCGAGACCAAGGCTGTTGGTTAGAGGTAACCTCACCCACAGGGAAGTATAGGGGTTGTACTAACCGGAAACCCCTGGTTCTGTCTAAAGGAGGAGGAAAGAGAGACAAGGGAGGACAGGAGAGGAGGGAAAGGGCAAATCTACCCGCAGCCGCAATCAGTGCAAACATCTATTGACACAGATGTTTCTAGAACCATGAGGCGAGGGGAAAAAACAGGTTAAAAGTGTGGTGTCCCAAGACCCACGCACCTAGCAACCCTGAAGCCCACCCATCCAGCTCCTCCCCCCAGCCACCATGGGGACTGGAAACAGCACTGTTGACAGTTTCTTATTTGGGTTTCTCTAGGTTTTCCTTTTCCCCTGTAACAATCCCATCATTTTCTTCACAGTAAGTACACATTATTTTCCACTTAGAAAACGACAAAATAAGCCCCACCCTGGGGACCAAGAGAGCGTTTTGTTTATTCCAGGGAAGCTGACTCCACATAGGAAAGAGGTGGCGGGGGAGAGGGGCTGTGATGCATGTATGGCTCATGTGGAGTCGTTGGGCTCACAACAGCCCGGCGCTGGGCTTCACATCCTTTTATTCCTTTAGTGAGTGTTTATGAATGCCAGCAACATGCCGGGCAGTGGGCTGATGTTAGAAACATCTGGAGCAAGAAGATGCTGACCTTTCCTTGGGCATCGGCTGTTCCCACACACTGGGCTTGGGTTTGGGGTGCCCACCTGATTAGCTTGCTTAGTGACAGCAGGAACAGCAGCAGCCACCCTTGGGGTGACAGAAATGCCCATCATTTTCTTAGCTGAGCATCTACAGCGCACCAGACATAGTACAGGCACCAGGATCCATCCCTGGCATCTTTGGTTCAATGGTCAGAAATCTCCGTGGTGCCAGCAGGCTGAAACCAAACACCTGACATTAGAGTTCAACTCCTGTGGACGCAGAGTGACCAAGAATGGCCCCCTCCCATTCAAATGGGAGGCATCTCATCTGCTCGAATCATTTTTAGGATCTTGCTTTTAACAGAGTGGAGAGAGAACAGTACGTTAGTAAGCTCAGAAGGAGAGGCATGTGGGCAGGGATACGAGGTTTCTCTGCCTGCCCGTGCCCCGCAGAGGAGCCAACCTGAGTCCTCAGGCAGGACTGAGGCCAGGAGGATTGTGCGGTGTTTAAGGTACATACTGAAGGTATGGCCTGAGGGTACATACTGAATTCCAGCCCCACAAACACAGGGATGCTCTGTCAACAACAACAACAAAAGCAAATGTGCACTCTGGATGAGGAGGACCCTGAGGCCACATCCCAGTGGTCAGCCAGAAGAAACTGCGTGAAGAATCATGATACTGAGGGAAGGACAGATGCTCTCTTCCCTTCCCTTGGGGTGTCAGGAGTCAGTTAGGAATGGACACCACCAGAGGATCCTCCAGGTGGAGGCATGAAGACTGAATAATGAGACTCAGGGGTAGGGGTGGCCTGGGCTCTAACCTAGTCAGCCCCTCCACAGACCCTAGGGCTCTAGCCTATCCAGCAGCCTCCACCTCCCCAGCAGCTGTGGCTGGTCAAGTACGATGTAGGAATTATAGACCGTACATCTCCTTCCCATAGATGGGTCTTCATGGGGCCCCAGGCCCAGGGAGAGAGGGGCTTTGTATGCACAAGACTCGGGAGCCCCACGGCACCCTAAGCCTTCCTCCCATCTCACACTAGAGCTATCAGAACCCAGCTCAGCATCCCGGCAAAAATGAAGGTATTCTAAAGAGATACTTGTGACCCTCCCTTTGGCTACTTGTGTGACAGTGGACCCCAAAATACTGGGGTTTCCCCCAATTGCTCAGAGAAGGAAAGGCTGGAATCCTGGTGCCAACAAGAAGGGGATCTTGTCCCCTAGGAAGAGGTTTCAGACCATATGAGAATTTGCCAGACCATCTTACAATGAGGGGACAGGGGTGAGCAGGACCACACCTTAGTCATGCTCTGACCAGGGCACACCTCTTGCCCTCTATTTAAATCTAAACCTCACATCGGAACCCCCAAAACAGACATAGAGGACACTGGACCCCTTGATTTGTTCTTCCTAATGAATAAGACTGTCACTGTCACTATTTGTTTCCTTAATTGGCCTATTGAGAACAGAGGCTGAACCTAGCTTTGTTACGGCTTCCAGGGGCCCAGGTTCTGACCCTGACAACTTCAGCAACAACCCCTATTGATGGAGAGCCAGCCCCAGAGATGTAAGGGAGAGAGCTGCAGACCCAGCCTAGCTTCTAGCCTGCGTCTTCCCTAAGCCCACCCATGGCTGGCAGCTCCCCCAGGGAGGTCTTTTCCATGGCTGGCAGCTCCCCCAGGGAGGTCTTTTCCTTCCCTGGTACTCAGGGCAGCAGGCAGCTGGTAACCAGATGACCCGGGGTGCGGAGGAGCTGCAGCTCCCAGGGTGTGAGGCTCCCCTGCCACATGTGGCCACAGCAGCCAGGAGCATTGTCTGACCCGGTCCTGGGCACTAGGAACTTGGCTTCCTTGTATCGTCCTCTTTGCCTGGCTCTGCTCCCATCCTTGATGCCTGGGCTTCAGCTCTCTGCCTGCTTCTCTGCCTCCTGCTCAACTGTCTCATTTCAAGGGAAATTCCTACAGGGGCCAGGAAGAGCCCAGCCAGGGCATGGAGTCCCAGGAGTCTATCTGGGAAGATGCCCAAGGAGAGGACTGTAAGTCTGCAAAGGCCTCAGAAGCAGGCTGGGAATGCCCAGTGAACCGTGGTGATGGGGTACCAAACCCCTACTTGTGCCCAATGAGGGCAGGAAGGGTGACTTGCGATGGGTACCGGCTGGTACATGAAGAGCTACTGCCCGCAGGACACCAGCATAACCCACTGTGTCTTACCAGGGCTCTGAGACACAGCACCCTTCCGGGCTCTGAGGCCTCACCCTTCATATAGGCCTGTTCCTCCCCAAGCCAAACAGGCCCGCAGGGATTCGGCATGTCCCTTCCTGCTTGGGAAGGAGGAAAAGAGGAGCCACTTCTGAAGGCCTCCAAAACTACAGCCTCCCAAAAGAGGTCCTGCCAGAGCAAGGACCCAGGGCAGGGCCCTGAGAGAAGACACATGTGGAGTTCTCCGGCATTCAGGAAACTGCTCTCTGAAGAAGCCAGAATGTCTCTTGCACCTCATGAATGAGTCAGGGAGGTGACAGGGTCCTGTCCAAACAGCCACTGTGGGCCACTTGACAGTAGTGGAAGGCAGATTTCCAAGGACGAGAACCAGAGAAGACAGTAGCTCTCTGGAGCCTAGCCCATGCTCCAGTCTCTCTGGGTCCTTCAAGGCCAATGCCCAGGCTGCTCCCAAACAGTCCCTTTCCTCCAGAGAGGGTGGTGGCCTGTCAGAAGCAGCAGCCTGCAGGGACATCTTTCTGCCCTTCCAGCCTCACACTGGGCACCTCACCCTCTCCTTAATCCGAGAGCCCTCTGCCACTCACAGACCTAGGAACTGTGACCCACAAAAGGACCTGACCCCCTGGGGATAAGGAACAAATGGTCGAGGGCACCCTGAGGCAGGACCGGTAGTTTCTACGAAATTCTTTTCATCTTTGTTTTGATGGGTGCTGTTCAATGCCAGAATATTTAGTTTATGAGTCATGCTAATTACCGGGGGTGGGGGGGAGGCAGGCACCAGGAAGAATAACAGAAAGGAGTGTGTTCAGAAAAAGTAATGCTGTGCTGGTTGTTCTGAATAGGGAGGTTACAGCCCGGGAAGAGCAGGGAACTGCCCTCACGTTCAGGACAGGCCTGCTGGCTGGGCCTGCCCCAGGCCTCCTGGGCTAGCCTGCTCTCCATGGACATCAAAACAGAGAATGAGAGATGGGGGGGGGTGGATTGTGTATGTGCACGTTTTTAGGAAGTTCAGCATCTCCTGCCTGGACAGAGAACCCAAGTTGAGTCTTGGGGAGTGAAGATACCATTTAGCTAGGATGCTTCCTGCGCTGGCTGCAGGGCCCTGGAGAGAGCTGGGAGGCACACACAGGAGCGGTGGGCCCCTTGTTCTCGGCCCTCTGCTTCCCTCTGCAGGTTTTCCTCCTCTCTAGTGAGCACCGGTGCAGGCCTGATAGAGACTGCACATCTTCTGCCACACTGCCTCAGTCACACTATGAAAAACAGAGCCCGAGCGTCACTCACTCCCAGGGGGACCCAGTGACATTTCTCAGTTTTCTTTCTCTGTTGTTTTTCTTTTCTTTTCTTTTCTTTTTACTTTGAGGCAAGACCTCACACTATAGCGTGGGCTGACTCGTGGTTATCGGGCTCAGGACAGCCTTAGACTCATGGCAGCGTTCCTGCCTCACGGTCTTGAGCCAACATGCTCAGTGAAAATCAAATTTGGTATTTGGTTGTTGTTTCCATTACCAGAGACGCAGCCCGAGCCTTCCACAGCACTACACCATGCTACTGGGATACATCCCAAATCCAAAGCCAGAGAAGCATGTCCATCGTCTCTATTCCGAGGAACAGGGCAACCGGGACAGAAAGAAATCAGAGAGGTGCCCTCCCCAACTTCTGCTAGACAAGGGCAGGCCAGGGAGTAACAAAAATGGGAAGGAAAGAGGTTCCCCAGAGAAGTCCATCTCTTCAGGGCAGAGAGCAACCTGGGTGGACCCAGAGACAGACAAGGTGGGGCTTAGGTTAACCAGCGAGGATGCCATCTACACCTGTAGGGATGCCCAGGCACCTGAGCAGTAGGTAGGCAAGGGCTGTGCAAAGGTCCCAGGGCATCTTAGAGACTGTAGCCCTCGCTCTGGCCACTGTTAGCACCATAGCTTTACGTCCCAGGAAGGTCTGAGGAGAAGGGATATTTGTTTTTTCCTGCCCAGGCTGGATGCCATCCAGGAACAGCAAGCCTGTTAGAAGAGGGGGCCAAAGTCCACACTTCCTGTCAGTGTTGGGGCTCCAGCTGACCACTGACAGATGGGCTAAACCTGGACCTCAGACGGCCCAGGTGATATGACAGGGACAGCGTGGCTCCAGGTGGAACAGAAATACGCTTTCTCCTTCCACGCCCTCTAAACCCCCCCCGGGGGGGGGAAAGAGACACCCCACAAAACAGCGAGAGAAGGTGCAGTTGGTCCTGTCAGTATCCTATCGCCAAGGAGCCCGCCTCCCGCACGCTCCAGGGAGCACCAGCGGCTGCCTCGGAAGAGTCAATCTGTGCAGGGGGAGTTAGCAAGAACGGCACAATGTTGTCCCCCAAACTTCTGCTCTGTCCACCCCTTTGCCATAAGCGCCACCTCACACCTCACCGCAGGGAAGGTGTCTGTTCAGCCCTGCTCTGGCGCCCGAGTCCTTCCTGGTCTGTCAGATGGCCAAGCCACCTACCTCCGTCCAGCTGAGCCGGCTGTGCCAACCGAATCCTCCCGCCTCTCAGGGCTCTCGGGGCGCTGACTTTTAGAGCATCTCTCAGGGGCTGAGTCTTTTCTAGGCCAGGTCAGAGGGGAAGAGCAGACACGTCAAAGCAGAGAGAGAAAGGGGGAGGGAGGGAGGGAGAGAGAGAGAGAGAGAGAGAGAGAGAGAGAGAGAGAGAGAGAGTGCCCGAGAGAGAAAAAAGTCTCCCAGGGAGGGGGGAACTTAAGGGTGAGGAAGAGGGGGCGGTGCAAGCCACAGCGGTCCCAACACCTTTATCTCCTCAGCAGCCTCCAAGGTCTTTTTGGCCAGAAGCGGAAATGTGGCTTCTCTCAAAAGTAAAGAAAGAGAGGAAGAAAGCTGGAGAAATACAAAGAGCAAACCCCAGCCAGATGTGAGCTGCCGAGGAGCCTAGAACGCTCCTAGCGCTTTTTATCCAAACAGCAGCCAGCAGCCTTAGAGGATTAACTGTGTGTGTGCCCGGCTGGCTGGCTGGCTGGCTGGCTGGCTGGCTGGCTGGCGCTCCCTCCTTCTGGACACCCTAGGGAGCTAGCACAGGCTTGAGGGGATGGGGATGGACACTGCTGTTTATCCAGAGGTCTTTCCAGATGTGGAGGTGGCTGGGAGCCCAGGACAAGGGTGCTCTTCTCAGGACAGAAAACTGCAGAAAAGCTGAGAACCTTAAGTTAACTGGTGGTTAGGGAGCTGACTTAAGCGTGTGGGCAACCCTTAGTCCAAACGGTGGCCCATCTGAGACAAACTTCCCAGCAGGATGTCTACTTACGATCTGGGGACCAATGGGTAAGTTTGAGGACATCCATAGTCCTGTTGTAAAAGAATGGCAGGTTTTTGTGTTCATGCAAGTATGAATTGAAAGGGGAGGGTTCTATCGTTCAGTTCAGAATCTAGAGAACTCTGTGAGGCAAAGGTGAGCAAGCGGCCTTCAGAAGGTTGAGATCCTCCAGTGAAGCCCCGGACTGAGTTCTGGGCCAGTTGCTTGCTCAGCCTCTGATAGGCAGCTCCGCTCTGGACATTTCTTAATCTCACACACATGCCCTTGTGAGTCTCCTCCCGTGGGGATCCTGCCCCAGGCTTCTCCAGAGAAGTCCCTCCTATTTTCCATCCGCAAACACTGAGTCAGATGACTTGCTCTGCAATCTTATCACAACCCATAAGAGAGAGAGGGTCTGGATGGAGAAACTGTCCTGATGACATCAGGCGCTCTCTCTCTCTCTCTCTCTCTCTCTCTCTCTCTCTCTCTCTGTCTCCTTCTGCATCCCTTCCTTCCTCCCTCCTCTCTATGAACAGGAGATGTAAAATTAGAGTTTGGGATATCCCAGTCAAAATAAACAGACTATACTTTCCTATTCTTTGCTGTGCCAGCATGAAGTAGGGCCGACAGAATCCAAGGGGGAAGGGAGGTGAGTACGAACCCAGTACTCCCCCATCATCTAACCCCAAGGCGGGATATAGATCAGTAGAGGGCAGATCCCAGAATGGGCAGGGATGGATGGAAGGACAAGAGGGCGGATTCTGATGGCAAGGAGCAGCCTGTGAATTCCCACAGGCTTCTCCAGAAATTCCAAACCCAAATGCCAACCCCATGAGGAGGAGATGTCGCTGAGCCCTCTGGTACCCACGGGGGGGGGGCACTTAAGGGTGCTTGTCGAGAATAAGTAGATGTGTTTCCATCAGAGATGTGACCTGCCCTGACCTAGCAAGACAGTTCCTGTTGCTTAGCATGTATCTTAGCTGAGGGAAAGCACAGGGATAAGACTCTCATTCCTGGGAATGACGTGAAGCTCTCCCACCTAGCACATCACTGTCCCCTGTCACTCTGTTCCCTACATCCTTGTGCTGAGCAGCCAGCAGAAGCAGAAAGACCACTTAACCCTTGTTAGGCTGCTGCAGGGACAACGAAGAGCCTTGAGAGTCTTGAGAAGGATGGGTGTCACAGTACAGCTCACACAGCCCTACCCAGAAGGCTCAACTCAAGGAAGCCCTGGTCACAGCAGGGCTCCTAAAGTGGGGCACATGGCTTGGGAGAGGGGAAGATGTGGAGGCAGAGGAGTTGCCCTCACCGCACACACCCAAGATGGCAACACTCTAATGAACTTCTGAGATAGCCAAAAACAGTAGAAAGTTCTAGAAACACACCAGAAGACAGGCATTACCAAGTTTCTGTCCAACTCAGGGGAGACCATGGTTTCGGGTCTTTTTCTGTATTTGGGAGGTTTGGGGTGGGAGTTGTTTGGTTTGCTTTTGTTTTGTTTTGTTTAAATTATATATATTGGCCAAGTATGGTAGCACATATCTTTAATTCCAGCCCTTCAGAGGCAGAGGCAAGCAGAACCCCGTGCATTTGAGGCCAGCCTGGTCTTCACAGCAAGTTTCATACCAGCCAGAGATACATAGTGAGACACCGTCTCAATAAATAAGTAAACAATCAGAATTACCTGTGTGTGTATGTGCGCGCATGCACGCGCACGTGCGTGCACATACATACCACAGTGTACATGTGGAGGACAGAGTGTCTTCTTGTAGGAACTGATTCTCTCCTTCCACCCTGTGGGTCCCAGGGGTCATATTCAAGTCATCAGGCTTGGTAGCAAGTGCCTATGCTTACCCGCTGAGCCAGCTCGCCTGTCCCGTGTTTTGTTCTTCTGTATGTTTGTTTTGCTATGTAGTCTATGCTGGCCTGTAACTAATGTATTTACTCTTTTTCTCTAAGTTTGTGTGTGTGTGTGTGTGTGTGTACGTGTGTGTGAGCATGGGTGTGGAGGCCACAGGAAGACCTTGAATCTTGGTCTACAGTCTCACTATTTTGGAACCCATCAAGTAGGCAAACCTGGATGGCCAGCAAGTCCTAATTCTGCCTGTCTCCGCCTCCCCAGCACCCGGATTATCAAGCCCTTTGCCACACATTTTGTTTTGTTTTGTTTTGTTTGTTTTTTGTTTTTCTAACATGGATTCTGAACTGCAACTTGGGTCTCGGTGCTTGCAAAGAAGCACTTAGCAACTAAGTCCCTCTTCTTCTTTCTGGTTTTCCTTTGGTGACAGAACCTCACTCAGTAAACCAGGATGGCTTCCAACTAATAGCCATCCCTCTGCCTCGGCCTCCCAGTTGCTGGAACTACATACGTGCACCACCATGCCTGCTGTATTTGGGGAAGTTTGGATAAGCATCCCTACACCCGAAGGGTCTCACACGATTAATACAAAGGTTGGTGAAGTGGGTGGAAAGCACTAGAATATCCAGGATTTACTAGTATTGCGTAACCTCTTGCCTTCCACACTCTTAGCTTGAGCCCCGCGTCTCCCAAGACACCTAGAAGCGGCTTTTCATTTGCTTTGAGGTGGAAGCTGGAGAGGAGAAGCCTTGTACCAAACACAGCAAATGGAGCCTGTGGCTTCCTGTGAGGCCTGGAAGCCAGAAGGCTCAGGGGAATTCCAAGGGAAGGGAACAGAGATGGAGTTGTGTCTGAAGACTGTCACAACTGGCAACCCAACCCAATAGGCCAACAGACAACAGGGACTCACAAGGCCAGGTCCCAAAGGCCAATGCATGCCACTGTAATAGAAGAAACAAAATGTGTCACTGAGCTGGACAGCTTTCGAGGCTCCTAAAGCCGCTTGTCATCAACCTCATTTCTGCTTTGAAGCTGTAAGAAAAGACAGGAAGTTTGGCAAGACGGGGAATGCTTTGCAGATTTCCTGGTCTCCCTCCATCCCTGCCACAAACACTCCAAGCAACCAGAACCTGAATGTTTTCCACACAGCCAAAGCCGTCCCTCTAGGGCTAAGGCAAGGGTCATGGTGAACCACACTAACAACCTAATAAATGAAGCCCAAGTCAGCAGCAGGGCTGTGGTCAGCAGCTTTTGGGTCAGAGGTCATCAGCCCTGAGTAGATGGGACAGACATAAGACCAAGCACTCCTCCAGGATCTCCCTGTCAAGTTCCCAAATGAACTTGTACGCTGCTTCTGCCCTGAATTCCCTGGGGGCTGTACCTACCCAGGGGTGTCTGGGATAAACCACCAATGGCTTCCTCCATATTCTCAAGTGGCTCTCTCTTCTTAGACCAGGGTAGTTCCTGGGAGAAGGACATAGGAGCCACTGGAGGGTCTCCTGCAGCCCACCGTGGAGAGCGCACTCTGTGCCCTGACATATTGTAGTGCTGTGTGTGTGTGTGTGTGTGTGTGTGTATACAAGTGACATATATATGTAAGTGCATATGTGGTGCATCTGGTGTTTTTTTGGTCTGTGTCTATGAGTGTGTGTATACGTGTGTCTGTCTGTGTGTGTGTGTCTAGATGGGCAGAGGCTGGAGGGGGATGTTGGTCACTTTCTGCCTGATTTCCTTTGAAAACTCAATCCCCATGCTTGTCCAGCAGGTGTTGTGGTCCCGTGTCATGCCCCCCCCGTCCCTGCCCCCCTCACACCTGAGCCATTCCCCAGCCCCCATTTGGCTTTTTGTTTCTCCTCAGTGGCCTGCCATCCCCGTCGCTGTTTTCTGATTGCTGGAAAAGGCTGTGAGGCCTGGGTTGCGGTAGGGGCAGCACTGGGTTCCCGATATAAGCACAGCACGTCATTAGCAGCTCCATGGCGTCTCCCACTGGGGCCCTAACATCCTGCCAACCCAGCTATTCTGGGCCCGTCTGCCCGGCTATCCCACAGGCAAAGGCTGGTTTTGCAGACTTCTGAATTCCATTCCAAAGGGTAGTGCGACAGGCAGGCTCCCATTGGTGGTGTCCCACTGCCAAGAGGCGGGTGGGGGAGCCTCTCAGAGATCCACAGAAGTTGCTGAGATGGGAAAGGAAACCTGGCACCCGGGCCGCTCCTGGACACTGGCCCGCGCTTGTGGCTCCCGCCTAGTGCCGACTGTATTCTGGGAGGCTTGGGCAGGTGGAACTCAGGATTAGCAGCTGCTGGACAGGCCGGACACGTGGCTTGTACCGGACTCACAGCTGGAAGAAATCAATGTAAGGGTTGTCCCTCTCCAAGGTCAGCACACTCCTCCTGAGGCCATTCACTGCTTCTCGACTTTCGTTCAGACGTTTAACCTCTCCATGCCTCAGTTTCTCCCTCTCTACAGGCTTCCTCTGTTTTGGTGATACACGTTCTCAATTAACGCATAGGCAAAGGGTGAACCTGAGGCAATATTTTACGGGATAAATAAAGTGAGCGCGCCCCCTGGTGGAAGACACAATCCCAAGCACTTAACTAAGAGGAGCCATGAGAGAATCGAAGGCGGTGGGAGAGAAGGATGAGTCGCCCTTTATGCGGAGCCACAGGGACCAAAGCACTGTGGAAGGAGGTGAGCAGGGAGCAGAGAAAGCCCTGAGTGAGTGACGGCCTGAGGGGACGGACGTGTCTTGCTCACATGGGCATGGCCACGTCGAGAACCCTAAGGCCTCGGGCCCAGGGATTGTGGCTCAGAGGGCGCTCAGCGCCTTCCTTGGGGTCAAAGCACAAGCAATTGACCAGTGCGCACGGAAATGAGCAACGGCTGCTTCCTCCTGCCGGATGTTTGCAGCCTGGACTGCTAGCCTGCAGACCCCTCCTAGGAGACCAGCTAACTCCTGCCCCTGGGCTGGACGCGCCAGTCTGGGCTGTTACAGAAGCTGGTTCCCCTTCAGAGAGTGCACGGCCCAGGTGACGTCAGCTTTTCTGTGTGTCTGTCCTTTCTTCATTTCCTTACTACGCCCAGTCCAGGCCCAAGCTGTTCAGAATGTGGAGAGCAGCACTCAGAACAGGACACCCAAGACACGGTGCAGAGTCCTTAGAACTCAGTGAGGTGGGGCGGGCAGGCCCTTGGAAGCAACACCTCTCTCCACCATCTTCAGCTCTCCCGTCTCTACTCCTCTTTCCCCACAGAAATCCAGCCATGAACTCACTTGAGAAACAGCGCATGAGCTTCCCCACCCCTGTGTGGATGCTTGCCATCAAGGAGGAGGGGAGTAGGGAGGAGTGTGAAGGAGGAGGGAGGAGTGTGAAAGAGGAGGGAGGAGTGTGTGAAGGAGGAGGGAGGAGTGGAAGGAGGAAGAGTGTGAAAGAGGAGGGAGGAGTGTGTAAGGAGGAGGGAGGAGTGTGTGAAGGAGGAGGGAGGAGTGTGAAGGACGAGGGAGGAGTGTGAAGGAGGAGGGAGGAGTGTGAAGGAGGAGGGAGGAGTGTGTGAAGGAGGGAGGAGTGTGAGAAGGAGGAGGGAGGAGTGTGTGAAGGAGGAGGGAAGAGTGTGAAGGAGGAGGGAGGAGTGTGTGAAGGAGGGAGGAGTGTGAGAAGGAGGAGGGAGGACTGTGAGAAGGAGGAGGGAGGACTGTGTGAAGGAGGAGGGAGGAGTGTGTGAAGGAGGAGGGGAGGATTGCTATGAAATGCTGTCTTCTGGACATGCCACAGCTGTTGCCCTATGAGCTCACCACAGTTATGGTTTCCCACAGGACGGAGCTAACAAGATCAGCTCCCCAGCAGACAGCACTAAGTATGGGAGGGAACTGAAGTAGATTTGATCAAGATACATTGTATACATGTAGAAAATTATTACACAATATTTTTTTTCAAGATAGGGTTTCTCTGTAGCTTTAGAGGCTGTGCTGGAACTAGCTCTTGTAGACCAAGCTGGCCCCGAACTCACAGAGATCCGCCTGCGTCTGCCTCCTGAGTGCTGGGATTTAAAGGCATGCACCACCACCTCCCGGCTACATAACACATACTTTTGTAAAAAGTTTTTTTCTAGAACTGGAGAGATGACTCAGGGGTTGGTGAAGAGCACTTGTTAATCTTGCAGGAGACTGTGGTTTGAATCCTGCATACAGATCACAACTCCCTTACAACTCCCTCTTCCAGCCCCCATGAGCACCAGGCAAGCACATGGTGTACATGCATATCGGTAAAACAATTAGACACAAAACAAAATGAATACATCTTTTTAATTTGGGGGGGGGTATGAGTGTTGCATGTACACCTGAATGCCAGAAGAGAGTATCAGATCCCACTATAGGGTTGCTGGGAATTGAACTCAGAACCTCTAGAAGAGCAGCCAGTGCTCTTAACCACTGAGCCAGCTCTCCAGCCCTGAATACATTTTTTTTTAAAAGAGAAAGCTTATATGTTTTTTAAAGGTATCTTGTTTGGTGATAGGTCATATGACTGCATCCCAGAAGGAGTCTTGTTTCACACTTGACAGGAAGTATTGCTACAGCGAGAGGCAGCCGAGGAGACACTGAGCACAGATTCCTGCCAGGTCCTCCCACTCTGCCTAGTCCCATTAGATCAGATCCCTTTTGTCCCATCACCTTTAGATACGAAGTTCCTTCTCCATCAGATCCAAGCGTTAAAATAACATTCCCAGGCTGGAGCTCAGCTGGCAGGGAGCTTGCTGAACATGCCCAAAGCCCTGGGCTCTATGCCCAGCACCACACAGACCAGATGTGTTGGTGCACACCTGTAATCCCAGAGACTTAGAAAGTAGAGGCTAGAGTATCAGACGTTCAGGGTCACCCTTATATATACAGCCAGTTTGAGGACAGCCTGGGCTACACGTTTCCAAAAAAAAAAAAAAAGTCTTTCCTGGGTTCCCTGGGGTTTAGGATTTTCCTCTCTGAAGGTTCTCATGTCTTAAACCAAGATTCAATGACTGCCATGCTACGGGCGTGCAGGCTAGCCCTGCGTGGAGTGAGGAAAGTCAGTATGCCTTTTCTGATCCTATGGAGGCCATGATGAAGTCTCCCATGATGCAAAGAAGAATGAAAATCAAACCATACCTGTTTGTGCTCGAGCATGGAGCCGCTGCTGACCCTGAGGAGGGTCGTTCCATGCGCCAACTGCTCTGGGGGACACATGCTCACTCTTGCGTGAAGACATCCTTTGCGTCAGTCATTTTTCCTCCAGGAACTTATAGATCCATTTTATAATTGTGCTCTGATAACACAAGGCTACCCCCGAAGGGCTGTTGAAATATGAGACTACAGATACACCAAAAGGATATTTGAGGGTGGAATAAAATAACTTCTTTATAATATTGGGTAGAAGACTGTATATCATAAAGACCTCTGTAGTGCCGGGCCGTGGTGGCACACACCTTTAATCCCAGCACTCAGGAGGCAGAGGCAGGTGGATCTCTGAATTCGAGGCCAGCCTGGTCTACAAGAGCTAGTTCCAGGACAGGCACCAAAGCTACAGAGAAACCTTGTCTCAAAAAGTAAAAAAAAAAAAAACCTCTGTAGTCTCCTAATTCTACAGGTTCAAAGCAATCTGTTCAGCATCCCTAAAGGTTGTGTCAAACAACTTATGAAGGCTTACAAAGAGATGATGGTAAAGACTGTTGAAGCAAACTTTTTAAAAAAGGTCTTCCAGAGCAACCTAATAGCCTCTGAACAGAGCTGTGTGTCCATGGAGACATCATTCTGATCAGGTTAGTATTATGCAATAGCATAATAGTGGGGAAGGATGGATTCCTTCTTAGAGATGTTATCGTAGTTCAAAGATACGACAGGGCCGAGAGGATAAACCAGCTGGCAAAATGCTAGCCTTGTAAGCACAGAGATGTGAATTCAACTCCCAGGACTCATGTTACAAAAGAGATGAGTGTAGTGATGCATGTTTGCAATAGTGATGCGTGCTTGCAATAGTGATGTGTGCTTGCACTAGCGATGCGTGCTTGCACTAGTGATACATGCTTGCAATAGCAATGCATGCTTGCAACCCCAGTGCAAGGGAAGCAGAAGCATGTGAAGCCTGGGGCTCCCTGGCTCACCTGATCCGTCAGTTCACAGGCCATCTGGAAACAAGAGGGATGACACCTGAGGAACAACAGCTGAGTGTTAAGCCCAGATCATGGAGTCCCCCAAAAACTGGGAGACCAAGTCCAGTCTGTAAAAGCAAAGAGCCTTTATTTTTTTTTAATATTTATTTATTTATTATGTATACAACATTCTGCCTCCATGTATGACTGCAGGCCAGAAGAGGGCGCCAGATCTCATTACAGATGGTTGTGAGTCAGCATGTGGTTGCTGGGAATTGAACTCAGGTCCTCTGGAAGAACAGTCAATGCTCTTAACCACTGAACCATCTTTCCAGCCCAGAGCCTTTATTCTTACACGAGTTTGCAAACTCGGTCTCTCCGTGTGTCCAAAGTATTGGAGGGATCGCTCAGTTGGGCCTGGGTTTTTGTAGTAGCAAAGGTGGGGTGAGGAATTTCTAAGGTTCAAGACCCCTGATTGGCTGACATTTCTCTAGGGGTGTCCTGGTGAAAAGCGGTAGGTGTGTGTTGGCAGGTGATCCTATCTACAATGGTTGGACTGTGGGATGGTCTGTTCCTGGGTGGTGCCTGGGTGGTCTCAGTTTGTGGTCTTTCTTGGAATCAGGGTAAACTACTGAGACTCAGGCTTCTGTTGAGCTTGTCGTGACTGGGTGCTACACCAAGGTTGTCTTCTGGCCTCTAGGGGAATGCACACACGTGTGCACCTGTGAACACATAAACCCACACAAAGGCATTGTGTGTGTGTAAGCACCAGACCTTGTGGAACACATCTGTGATCTCACTCGGGAGGCTGAGGAAGAAGGACCATTGCAGATTTGCAACCAGCTTGAGCTACACAGTAAGACCCCTGTCTCAATAAAAACAAATCATATATTAATGTGTTTCTGTATGGTGTGCACATGACCCTGCAATCCGGCAAGGAGAGGACATTTGGTGCCACCAAATTGGCAAAATTAAACTGCCTGAGGAACACTGGGACTTCCATCTACCTCAAAGTTTTATTTCATTTGATAAAAGCTAAACCAGGCAGAATTAAGCAAATGTATTGTTTAGAGCCACACAGCTATGTGTGAGACTGCAGAAGAGAGCGATGAACACAATCTTCTGGGCTGTGTTGACCTTTAAGGGTGTAAGGAGAGGAGCGTGCAATGGGAAGGAATACCCACGGTGCTTTAAAAATACTGAGAACAATCTGCTATTCCCTAAGTGGACAAGCTTTAACAAAAAAAAAAAAAAAGGTGCATAGTTCAGAATAATTATAGGAAGAACGAGGTATGACTGGGACTCGGTTTGGTCCGACAGGGAACAGTGAGTTCAAGAAAGTTCTGTCTCCCGCCCCAAGCAGAGGAGGGAACCCAGCACATTTCCAATTTATGTGTAATTTAGTTTATGTTCTGCCGTTAGTGTGTGTCCTATAGGACATCTTTCACAGGGATCACAAGAATCTAGCAGTAGCCACGACTTCTGAACAGGAAGGGTGGAAGAGAGGGCTGTTTTTTTTACCCCCACTGTGTGCGGTTTGCATATTTTGAACTCGACACCCCTGTGCACCGGTTACTTCCCAGAAGGCTTTAGGGAGACCCGGAGATGGGGCTGACATTCCATGGCTGATAAGGGCCTTTCTCAAGAGTCCTGCGGTGCTACCGCTGTCTGGGACTGCACGGGTATGGGATGCCTGATCACATAGCACAGGAACTCGGGGCTAGGCAGGAGACCGGGAAAGGAGGAATCGGGGTCCACCGTTGTTAAGGGTGGACTGCAGTCGGGTATGAGGACACACTGCCATCCTCATCCAGTGCAGGAATATGGTCCTGGCTGTTGCTGGCTGTGGAAACTGGACAGCACTGCATTGTAGCCGGTTTGAAAGAGAACTAGGGCGGCCAAGCGGGGTCTGAACTTCACAACTTCCTGAGACGAAGACGGGGAGGACTAGGCAAAGAACCTTGGAGCTTGGGAACGACAGCCACCTCCAGCTGCGGATTTCCACTTCAACATTGGGCCCAAGCCCAAGAGAAAAACTACAACTCCCAGCAACCCCGTACCCAGAGCGCAGGCACAGAGCGGAGCTCTTGGCGGGGGGGGGGGGGGGAGGGAAGGGAAGGAGACACACAGAGCAAAGGCTGCCGGGAAGACGTGGCTCTAGGCCGGGCGGAGCGAAATGGGACGCAGGTGCAGAGCAGAGGCTGCCGGGAGCGCGCGGCCGGAGTGGGGCGCAGGCGCAGAGCAGAGGCTGCCGGGAGCGCGCGGCGGGGCGGAAGTAGCCTCCCGCCCTGTCCGGCCCTACGCAGGTAGGCGGCAGCCCGCGGGCCCCGGAGCCAGGCTCTCAGTGGGTGAGTGACGGCGCGCCTGTGGCCGGGTGCCCTCCCTCGCCGGGTCTGGGGCCTGTCGCCGCCCGCACCCGTCCAGCCTGCTCCCGGGCACCTCAGGTTCCCTCCGTGGCTAGCCTGGGACCGGTGCCGCAGACGGGAGAGCTCCCCACTGTTGAGTGTGTAGTGCTGTGCCCCCGAGGAGGAGTGGGAGACTTCTTCCTCTCCTGACTAGCACGCCTCAAGCCCCTAGCGACAGCCCCTTCTTCCCGCCCTGCCCGGCCTGGGCCTCTCCAGTCTGACACTCGCTCGCAACTGTAACGGAGCCACGTATCCGCCCACCCCGTCTCCACCTGTAACTGCCCCCGTCCTGGCTCTCATCTTCAATGAAGGTTGCACCTTCCCCTGGGCAGCACTACGCGCTGTCTCCTCTTTTACTCCCCAGCTATGCACCCTCCCTGCCCCTTCTGCACACACCCCCCTAGTCCTCGCCTGCACGTACAACCCCATTCTCAGCTGGGTTCTCCCAGGCTCCAAGACTGGCAATCCCTGGTCCATCCTTGTTGCTTGGTGTCCTAACCGTCCTTCCTGCCCCTGGCACCCGTGACACTCCTCCACCCGCAAGTATCCTTCCTGCAGTCGCTCAGGAGGCCCTCAGTAACCAGCTTCATTTCCCATTTCAAGTCCCGTCTCAGGACTATAGACTTGAGGAAGCAGAGATCTGGGAACCTGATCTCATGGTGTCAGTGGCATCTGGCTGGCCAGAACTTGCAAGCCCCTAAGACTTAACAAGGGAGCGTGCAGTGCAGAGCTGTGTTGGTAGCTCCTCCTCCCTGCCCCTCTGGAGCTTGACTGAGGACCATCTTTCTGGACTGGGCCACAGACCGTCCTTTTAGCTGCTCCCCAGATCTCAACGTGGCAGTCCTGCTGGGATGTACACAGGCCCTCGCTGCTGACCTCTGCCTTCTGTGTGTCCCGAGGCCTGGTGGAAGGTACATTGGAGGATCCAGCCTAGTTCTTTCTGGATATGACAAGGGATTTGTGTCACAGAGAGCCAGCTAAGTCTCCTCTTTACAGTTGTGACCTTGCTTCCACAGCCTGCAGCTGCTCCACGGAGTACTTGAGAGCATTTTCACCAAGCTGCCCAACAGCACACTTCATCGGCTGTGCCGGCGGAGCAGAGGGCATGGGAAGAAAGGTCTAGAGTGTGCAGGAGGCAGGTGTCCCCTTTTCACCCTCCGCCTGAATGTGGCATGTGTTCCCGTGAAACTCCCACAGACACGTGTGACCCTGTCATCTGAGTTTCCGACCGTCCTTCACAGCAGCGTGGCTGTCCTCAAGGTGGCTGTGCAGGTATGTGGTCCAGCGCGTTAGCATGTGCTCTTCGAGGATGCGGGGCTGTTGTCTACACGCCTTTCTCTGCAGAGGGGAAGTCAGTGCATGTGGAGAATTCCTGGAAAGCTTGTCTTAAATGCCAGCATCGAAGGAATTAAAACCCTATATACTGATTTCACATAACTTTTTTTCCTTTTTACCACAAGATAGATTGGCTAGGAAAAAATAATAACCCAGCACAGATACTTGTTGTTAATAAGTCTGCATGGAGCAGCATTAGGGTTCCTCTTGGTGGACATTTCTCTTGAATCCCTGTTTCTCTCCAGTGGACACAGCCATTAAGTGCTTCACCTGTGTCCGGTATGGGCAGGGACAGGAAATGAGGGAGAAGCTCAGGTCAGTGCCAGCTCAAGAATGAGCAACTGTGTGCAGTGAGGAGCAGGCGAGCATGACCCATCAGAGCGGACCCAGTCCCCGGAGCCGGCACTGTGAGAAGCTCCGGAACAGTGCAGCTTGTGCCCCAGGGTGCAAGTGTGCATTCTGGAATCGAGTGCTGGGCTCAGTCGGTCTGGGACGGTCATAGCCCTGGTTTCAGGTACCCTGGCATCCAGTGTTTGGGGTGTCACTTTGACCCAGAAGGCAGCTCCTCTGTTAGAGTTCCATCCCAGGGCACTGGGGATGAAGCGGATGGGACAGTCTTGTGATGCCACAGATGCGAACCAGGGAGGGTCCTGAAGCTTCTCCCCACCCTAGGAAAGGCCTGGTGTGAACTGTAGTGAGCCTCAAGTCAGCCATGTTGCCCCACCCCCTTAGCCTGCGAATGCTACACTAAGTATAAAAGGAAATCAAAGCCGAAAAAGCCTCACCTGAAACGGGGGAGGTTTTCTCAAGGGGAAATGTGACCTCAAGGCCCTTCAGACTATAAGGGAGGCGGGAGAGCGAGAGGGAAAGGCTGCAAAAAGCCACCGGTGGCTGTCAGTATTGCTGGCCCTAAATGGGGAGGAAGGGACCACAGGCAGGGGTGAGGTCAGCCTTTGGGTGCTGGCAGAGACCAGGAAGTGGATCTTCCCCAGAAGTCTGGGAAAGGAACCAGCCTTTGGTGTAGTCCGGTGAGACCAATCTAGACGGCTGCAGGGCTGGGAAGTAATGGTGTGTGATGTTTCCGCTGCTGTGCCCCCAGTAACTAGTTACAGCCCAGGAAACCAACACTCCTGCTGAGGAGCTACCTTAAAAACAGGCTGGAAAAAGGCACCTATGCCAGTAGCACAGAAGTTGACTCAGGAAAGAATTCCCACTGCCTTTGTGTGCATGACGCGGTGGGGTGGGGTGGGGTGCAGATGTCAGAGATCCCACACGTGGCCTTTGAGAAGGAGCTGAGTGGCCTCCGTAGTCCCTGGAACACACATTTCCTTTCTCCTCGTTTCCCTGGACTGTCCACCTGCTTTAAATCGGGAATGGGATTCTTAGGTGCGATGCTGAGCTTGGCAAAGCACAAGCCCTTGAGTCAGCCTCCATGTCCAAGTGTCTAAGTGGTGGCTGTACACAGGTATGTTTCCTAGGGACCTGCCATCAGAGACTGCTGGGAAGCCCTGGGTGTCTGCCGCCTCCTTCCCCAGCAGTCTGCTGGTCAGGGGCTTTGTGTGGTACCATGTGGTCAATTCTGTTCAGATTGAATAGACTCATGAGGCCTGTCCCCTCTCTGGTGTGGAAGGAGCGGGGAGCCCTTTCCATAGGAATGAGGTGAGAGGCACTAAGAAGGGCCCTTCCTTGATCCTGGAGGGGAGGAGTCAGCTCTGGCAGCCGCCTTAAACCTGTTTGAGCTGCCACCTCTTACACACACACACACACACACACACACACTGGCCTCTTGTGAAGGAAGAGGGAGGAACGGGCCACCTTGGCTATAGTCCGCAGGGTGCTGTACAGACCGAAGGTTGCTCATGGAGGTAGGTGGCCTCTGTCCGTGACTTTCCTAACAGTTAGGCCAGCAGCCCTGGCTTCTCCTGGCTGCACAGAGAAGATCGCTCCCTCTGTGGCTTGTGGCTTTTCCTTTGGTCATCTAGAAATGTCCTTTGGAGAGGACAGACAGATGCATGTGTCTAATGAGGACGTGAGGTATGGCCTTATGTTTTATGTCTGAGGGTAGTTAGCTCCTCCACACCCACTGCATAGGAAGGGTGGGAAGGAAGGGGACCTTTGGATGCTAGGCACTTCTGATGGCTCTTTCTGGCCATGTCTGCTGGAGTAGGGTTGGCTCAGAGCCTGGGGAGTCCCCGTCTGCAGACCACAGTCCAGTGCCCCTGGCTGTCCTGAAGGAACTGTGACTTTACAGTGCTCAGGTCAGATGGACAGACTTTCTTGTCCCGACCATGCAGACTCCATAATGACCTCAGGGTTCCTGTGGGGAGCGGCAGGAGACAACCCCAAACCTGTCCTTTCCTGGGACTGTTGTCCATCTGGTCCCGTGCATCTACTGGCTCCTGTCTGTGGCCTTGTCAGCATCTGCAGCCTCAAGACACAAGTCAGTCTTGAGCACTAAGCAGCTGGGGTCCAAGGACACCGGTGGAAAGGGAGCTGACTTGAAGCTGTCTTCCTGGAGAAGAAAAGGAAGACAAGGGGAAGGCTGTCTGATGGGGATGTTCACAGAGGCTTCTGGAAGGCAGGAGCTGTTTCTAGAAGCCTGATATTGTGGAGAGCAGCCCCTCCCTCCTTTAATCAAAGGTGCCTGAGCCCCATTGGTTTCCTGCCTCTCGCTCTCGGACAATCCCTTCCCTTGAGGTATGGGTTGGCTGGGGTGCAGGTGGTCCTTGGGCCACTGTCAGGAGGGGTCTGTGTTCCTAGTGTCCTATAGAGAATGACGTATACAGTAGTCTGTGGTGACCCGCATGCTCACACACAGGTCTGGAGAGTCAGTGACCCAGAATTCTCGGTCCCATTGTCATTGCCACAAGGCAGAAGTTAGGGTATCTTAGAGCTCTCTCCAAAGGTTCTAGGGGGGTTCATTCTTTGTCCTCCAACTTCTCATGCGTGTCTGGGTTCAGGGCCACATCAACACCCCAGCCTCTGCCTCTGTGGTCATGTGACCTCCCTGCCTTTTATACACACACACACACTCACGCACGTGTGCACACACGGGCACACACACGAAAGCTCATCCCACAGGAGGCTGAGGCAGAAGAATTGTCTTGAGTTCAAGGCCAGACCCTGGCTCTACAAAGAGAAAAGAAACACCTATGACTGCATTTTTGTCCTCCTGGACAGCCTTCCCATTGAGGTCCTTAATCACTCCCTCGAAGTCTGAACTGGCGTTGAAGGCTCCTGGGTAGGGGATAGTGATAGTAGCAGCCTCCCGCGGGAGGGATGACTTGCTGGGCAAGAACACATGGCCAGAGAGGGCCACACAGTGACAACATGGCTGTTAGGGCACTTTCCAGGGCTCCTGCATGGCCTGTGTTCTACCAAGAAGCCTGCAGGCAGGGGAGGTGTCTAGGCTATAAAGACACCTAGATGAAGAGCATGGCACCTGCCAGCCCCAGGGCCAGCAGAGAAGCCTCCCTGCCTGTAGGAGGGACAGTGTAGCTCAGGAATGCAGAGCCGGCCCAGGGCAGCGCGACGGAAGAAAGCACATTGAGTGTGGTGCTCTTGAGATGCTGAGCAGGGCGCTGGAGCAGCCGGGGAGACCTGCTCACCTGCTCCTACATGGACTTGCATTCCTCTCTCTGTTCATGTCCCGGAGAGGACAGTCCAGGAGCACACATGAGCCAGCCAGGTGGACAGGATGTCTGCAGACCAAGGCTGGGGCCGAGGAACCCGTGTCAGCCCACTGGGGTAGCCCAAAGGGTCCCTTTCCCTGAACAGAGTTGTGGGGCTATGGGCTGTGTCCTGTCTCAGCTGCTACAGAGGCCTCTTGGAGCAGGTAGGCTGGTGACTTGAGCAGAACAGTGAAGGTATGGTGGCTCCCAGGAATGCAGAGTGTATTGAACAGAGGCAGGTTTGAGGGCTCCAGAGACTAAGGATGATGACGGTTCATATTGTGTGGCACTCTGTATAGCGATTATATCTGTTGGGCCTGTGGCTCACGCTGGCAGCTGAGTGGCTTGTTTATCAGGGCCTTGATCTGGAGCAGTGCACTTTCAGAATGACTGAAGGGAACCTTACCATGGTGTTGATCTTTGACCCCTTCGGAAGATGTGCGCTGATTTTCTCTTGGCTGCAAGCTTTGAGCCAGGTGCCAGAGGGTGTGAGTGAATCAGCTATGCAGAACAGAGCAGGTCTCCTGGGGCAAGGGAATGGTGAGGTTTGCCCTCGGAATGAGGACCCTCGTGCTTAGTGGTTGGAACCAAGAGGGTGCCAGGGAGGACCAGGGAGCCCTCGGAGTCTGCATAGCAGGTAGGGCTGGCTGCTGGGTAGCGAAGGGCTCTGAGGAGGAGAGTGGCTGCAGAGGACCGGGAGACTGTTGGCATGGCAGGATGACTCGTAAGTCAGGGGTTTTGGATGGAAGACCTTGCTATTGGGGAGCCGCCAGGGAAGGCAGAGGAAGGTGCTGAGGCCACTTCTTGTCACTGTGGCAGTTGAAGCATGACATCACATAAAAACTGCACCTTTTCTGTGGGTTTTGTGGGACTTTTGACTTGGTGGTGGTGTTTGTGGCAGCATGAGCCATTCCTGAGGAGAACTGGGTTAATTGGCTTGAGGCTGGGGAACTCAGGCTTATATTTTGAAATAGTGTCTAAGGTACAAGTGGGGATTGGAATGTGGCAGTATGGGCTGGAGGGATGGCTCAGTGGTTAAGAGCATTGATTGTTCTTCCAGAGGACCTGAGTTCAATTCCCAGCAACCACATGGTGGCTCACAACCATCTGTAATGAGATCTGGTGCCCTCTTCTGGCTTGCAGGCATACATGGAGGCAGAATGTTGTATACATAATAAATAAATAAAATCTTTAAAAAAGGGGGGGTGCAATGTGGCAGTATTTGTCACTTGGCAGAGCTCAGTACCACGTCCGGGATAAGGATATAGCACTGATGGGCTGGGTCTAGCCGCCAAAGCCATGGCAATAGAGAGTGTGTGAGGGGAGCCTGAGTGAGCCCCGAGGAGGTGCTGCCAGCCTTGGGGGGGGGGCATAGAGCTGAGCAGCAAGCCCTGCAGCCATTGTTCTCCCTGAACCTGACCCTGAGCAGCCTACAGCATGGGGAGAGAGCACCTCTGCAGCCCCCAGATAGGAGAATCTTGTGATTGGAGTACAGTGGCACCCACAAACGTCAGATGAAGGACTGACGGACTAAGAGCAGTGGCAGCCATACCTTCTGGGCAGGAGACACACCTTTCCACCACAGTCAGCACTGGCGTGGAGGCTTTGTGGCACTGAACTGTTGTGGTCTGCTAGGACCAAGCAGGGCAGGCAGCTGCAAGGAGGTAGAATTCCCAGCTTCCTCCAGTGCTCTGGGCCTGTAGCCGTGCCATAGTATAGAGTCCAGCCCCAAGTCGTACGGTAGGCAGCGTGCTAGACTCACCCTGTGCCTGCCGCGTGTATATAGAAAAGTGCCGAGAGACAGCGGCACACACAGCAGCAGAGCCTTTGCACTGCCTCATGTCGTCTCGTCTTTGTGCTGGACATTACAGGACCTGCCCAGGAAGGAAAGGCTCAGTGACCCCACCCTGATACGAGGGAGGCCCTGCTGGGGCACTAGCCTGGGAGCAGGGTGGTTGGAGAAGATTTCAAGAGACAAGTCAGGTTCATATCTACACCTCTGTTAGAGCATCTGCCAGCCTGCAGGCACTAGCCCTCACCTACCGTCCCCTCTGCTTTATTACTTTGGAAACACTTGCCATTCTGCTGAATACGAACAGCTGACCTCCGTGCTGGGGTCAGGGTTTGGCCTGTACACTACCGCCATGAAGTGCTGTCTCTGCTTAATGAGGCTGACTTCAGCTTGTTCGACTCAGGACTGGAGACGTGTCCTCCGGAGCTCACTGGCTGCTCTCCTCTCCCTGATCTAGGTCCTGCCTAGCGTGCAGTCTGATGCCCATCCAGCCCTTTGACCACCGGGAATGGAATGAGCCCATGCACTCCCTCCGGATCACTGTAGGGGGCCTTCCTGTGCTGGCATCCATGACCAAGGCCACAGACCCTCGCTTCCGCCCCCGCTGGAGGGTGATCCTGACTTCCTTTGTGGGTGCCGCCCTCCTCTGGCTGCTGTACTCGCATCATCAGGCCCCAGTACCGGGCAGATCCCCCACCCACAATGCACACAGCCGGAGGTTCAGCCCGGATCATGTGTCTCGCTACAATGACACCTACCCCCTGTCCCCCCCACAGAGGACTCCGGGTGGGACTCGCTACCGGATCGCAGTCATTGCTGACTTGGACACAGGGTCCAGGGCCCAGGAGGAGAACACTTGGTTTAGTTACCTTAAGAAAGGCCACCTGACCCTGTCAGACAGTGGGGACAAGGTGACTGTGGAGTGGGATAAAGACCATGGGGTCCTGGAGTCCCACCTGGCAGAAAAGGGGCGGGGCATGGAGCTCTCTGACCTGATCGTCTTCAATGGGAAACTGTACTCCGTGGACGACCGCACAGGGGTCATCTACCAGATTGAAGGCACCAAAGCAGTGCCCTGGGTGATCCTTTCCGATGGTGATGGAACCGTGGAGAAGGGTAAGTAGAGCCAAGGCTATGCCCATTGCCCTCTTACCCCTTCTGGGACCCTGGTCCTCATCATGTCTTCAGAGGATCCGTGTGCTCCTTAGACACGGTGTGTCATAGACAGTATTGCCCTCGGCAGGTGGCTCACCTTCAAGCTGGATACTCAGTGGTTCACTGTGCTCTCAGGCTCTAATCAGTTTATTGGGGCCGCAGGTCAGCTGCTGTGAGCCCAGTCCAAGGGTCTCTGTGTAGCAGCAGTGACACCTGGGGCTAGACTCTGATGTTAGTCCCATGTGTAGCAGAGAGGAGCTGCTGCTCCACAGGGTGGGGACAGCAGATCTGATATGTCCCCACAGCAGACTCCTCGGGTGGAAGGAGGGCTGCATTCGTTGGCTCTCTCATTGCCTGCCCGGCCTGGCCTGGGCGAGGAAATCACTGTGTTTGTCCAAGGCTGGGCTCTCAGGAGAGGCCATCTCCACCTAGGTACAGTGATGGTGTTGCTCACCCATTTCCTGCCCGTAATCTTTAGGGTGTGGGGTGGTTTTCCCCTGAGTGGGAAGAATGCTGGATAATGGGGTGCTGGGGGCTGATCTGTGGTTGTTCATCCAGAAGGGTTCAAAGTCTGACAAATGGAGCAGCTTCTCATGGAAGCAGCTCAGAAGACTCATGAGGTCACTAGGGCTACAGGAATCGCGCCAGTCTCTCCAGAGTCATTCCAGGGGATGTCAGGGGCCTCCGTCCTTCTACAGTGGGGAGGCAGGTGCAGCCCTGGCCTCCCAGGGGCTAGGGAGTGTGCAGGAGTGTTAGAGAGCTAGCCTGTGCGGGGACATCAGGAAGGAGAGCGCCAGCACAGCGCAGGCTTCATCACAGGCTTGATTGAAAGGGAAGGCAGCTATGGAGTAAATGCTCTGAGGTGAAGGTGAGGATGGTGAGGGTTGCTGCCTAAAGACCCCGTCCTTCTGATTTCTTCCCCGGCTGCAGGAAGAACAGACCCACAGAGTGGTGGCAGGTGAGAGGCCGGCAATGGGTGGCCCTGTGCTGAGCTGTCAGCTGTGGCCCTCAGTGGCGGGTAACTGACTCCACAGAGCACTTGAAGCTCGGATTGCTGGAGCACAGGAGGTCTGGGAATGGGCTAATGCAGTTCTTGAGTTGTCGCACAGGAGACAGGCTCCTGGGAAGGAAAGGGGTAAGGAAGAAGAGGGTGTGGACTCTGGGTCCCACTCTAGCTTTGCCAGGCTCCCTTCTGGGCCTCTTATCCCAGCCTCCAGTGAACCTCAAGGGTGGTAACTTGTGACATCCAAGAGGCTTGGCACCACTCTGGATGCAGTTGACAGCAGCATAGACAAGAGCCAGGCTGGGCGTGGGACATGGGGACCAGGGTCTCAGGCTCATCCCTCTTGTTGCCCCAGGATTCAAAGCCGAGTGGCTTGCTGTGAAGGACGAGCACCTGTATGTGGGTGGCCTGGGCAAGGAGTGGACTACCACCACAGGGGAGGTGATGAACGAGAACCCCGAGTGGGTGAAGGTGGTAGGCCACAGGGGCAGCGTGGACCATGAGAACTGGGTGTCCAGCTACCATGCTCTGAGAGCCGCCGCTGGGATCCAGCCGCCAGGTGAGTGCTTCTCCCTAAGAGCTCCCAAGCATAAAGACTTCACAGCTCCCTCAGGTGTGTTGATGACAGTCATTCGCTGTATCCAAGGGTCACTCTCGTGGAGGTGGATTCTGAGACAGAGAAGCCATTTCTGTTTCTGTCCCTCACTAGCTCAACAGATGGCCTCTGCCCACTGCACACTAAAGTCCCCTCATCCACAAAAAGCGTTCTTAGTTTGGAGGTCATGGCCCTCATAAGCAGAAGAGGAGCTGGGCAGGGCCTGAGCTGCCTTCCCCTGGGCTCTGAGTGTGACCTTTGTCTGAAGGAGGCTGAGTCAGGTGTGGGGCAGAGTGCAGCAGGGAGCCAAGACCCAGAGAACTCTTCCGTGGGCGCTTCCCCTCAGCTTCACTGCTGGGCTCTGCTTGCTGGGTTTCCCCTTTTGACTCTCTGACCTCCTATGTCCCTCCAATCAGCACCAAGGGAACAAAAGAAAGAACTGGTGAAGGCTGCAGCCCCTGTGGGGACCTGAGGGCAGCCTGTGGGGACATGAAGTCCTGCCCACTCAGCGTTAGGCTCTGGCCATGCTGTGTCTGCACATGGCTGCCCTAGATAACCCAGATCAGCTGTAGGCTGTCCTCCAAAGGTCTGGGGATTATAGCAAAGGGTGGAGTGAAACCATCAAATGTCACCTCTGGGATGGCAAGACTTGTGTTGTATGGTGACTGTGGGTCTCTGCTGTGACCCCAGGCTACCTCATCCATGAATCCGCCTGCTGGAGTGACACGCTGCAGCGCTGGTTCTTCCTGCCACGCCGTGCCAGCCATGAACGCTACAGTGAGCAGGCCGATGAGCGCAAGGGCAGCAACCTCCTGCTGAGCGCAGCCCCAGACTTCAAAGACATCTCCGTGAGGCATGTGGGGGAGCTGGTCCCCACGCACGGCTTCTCATCTTTCAAGTTCATCCCTAACACTGACGACCAGATCATCGTGGCTCTCAAGTCAGAAGAGGACAGCGGCAGGATTGCCACCTACATCATGGCCTTCACTCTAGATGGCCGCTTCCTGCTTCCAGAGACTAAGATTGGCAGCGTCAAGTATGAAGGGATAGAGTTCATCTAGATGAGTGAGTTCCCATGAGGCACCGCAGGACTCAACTGCATAAAAACCGGAGGAACACACTTTGACTTGTTTGTTTTCTTTTTTAACTGCGCTGTATGCCTGGATAGAGATTTCCAGAATAGGAAAATGAGTCCCAGGCCATGTGACACAGCTTCAGGAAATGTTCTGAAGCATGGAGCAAGGGCAGACAGGAGTCCTGTACAGGAAAGGCAGGGCCCCTGCCCACCCATGCCTCACTCTGCACTGCCACCTTGTGGTAGGGATTGGTCACTGCCGCAGGTACCTTTTGAGCACTGGCCTTCAAAATCTGGCCACGCCTCTCTCCTCCATCTCTTGCCTGTCCAGTAAGTATCTGAGGCAACAGGTGTGTTGAGTCTCGGCCTCACCCTGGGAGCACAAGGCAGTTTGAGGGTGGGCCTGCCAGATAGGCACTCCAAGGCACCCCTCTTCCTCCTGTGTGACCCTGGCGTTCTGTGCACACTCTGCAGACCCTTGGAAAGTAAATGTTTACACGGCAGGGCGAGGGCCCCACCCCTTGGGACACACCTGCCCACACTGCCGAAACCATTTCTAACACAGGATTACTGCTTCCCATGGCCCTCGGGAGGATCTGGGGCTGTGTAGGCCTTTGAATTATTAACTTATTTTTATTAAGGTAATTTCCTTTTCTACAAAACAGTCACCAAATCTTATCACACAGTGAAGGTGGAGTTCCCACATCTATTCCCTACAGCGACACAATCATCGCCACAGCTGCAATGGCAAAATTATCTTTTACAGAAAGGGTTTCTGGGTCCTTGGCCTCTGCCCTCTAGCGACTTCAGAAGCTGCATGTCCCCCCTCCCAGCAGTGGCTGAAGGAGGCTCTAGAGACCTGTCCCTGTTGTCTCCTGCATTTTTTGCTGGGTCCCAGTGAGCATTTAGCAGCCTTCTCCTGTTTTCTGTCACTTCCTGTCCATGCTCAAGAGCAAAGGCTGCAGAGTCAGGGTCAGAGGTTCCTGCAACGCCCTTGGGGTAGGACACTGGTGCTGCCACGGGCAGAGGCTCTGATGGCCTCAGAAGCCCTTCCGCTGGGGCTCTCACTGCCCACATGGCAGCCTGTCGCTGACTGGTGACGGTGACATCTTTGTGTATTGTCTGTGTGTTGCTGAGAGCTAAGCCATACCTCTTCAATGTGTGTCAACCGTGTTAGAGTGTGCTTCTAAACTGAAAGGGAGAAAACGGACCCTCTTGGAGTCAGTGTGGCCCTGAGGCAACACAGCACAGCCTTCACTTCTTCCTTTCCCCACCCACCCACCGAAGCTTAGTGATTGTGTCCTTTCCTCCGGCCATTTGTTTTGTAAATAAAGTGTCAGGGGACTGTGCTTCTCTTGTCTGTTTGCCAAGGGCTCTGTCCTGCTGTGTCTAAACAGGTGGGGTTGCAAGCTTTGGGGTCATGATAAGCTCCTCGCGGCTCCAGGCTTGGATCTCAAGGCAAGAGCAGTGTGTAAGGCTGTTTCCAGCACTTCAGGCTCTGTCCCACCCCACCTCTCCCTGTTAAACCCCGGCGTCTGTAGTATGTGCTATACGGTACTATGCCTGTAGCTCCTGACCATCCTGTGATATGCAAGCCAGGGAACCCGGCTGAGAGACTTAAAAAATTACATGCAGAGAGAGACAGAGACTCTTGACACAAGAATGCCAAGTTTATTGTGCTCAGGGGAAGCTTAGATAGGGCTCTGGCCTCACCCCAGCTCTAGGGATCTTTCAAATGCAGACCCACCAGTCTGCCATCAGGGTCCCATGCTCAGAGCAGGGGAAAACAAGTTGTTTTGCTCAGAGCAGCTGCAAGTATAGGAAAAACAAGCTGCTCATGGGGAATTCAGGGTCCGGGGGTCAACAGCCCCCAATAGCTCCCAACATCTCCCCACTCTGCCTGTTGCTGGAGTCAGGACAGACCCTGAAGTGCTGGACCACAGCAGTCACAAGCCAGGCTTGGTGTCCCAACCTCTACAGAGAATAGCAGAGAAGGATTTGCTCAGTGTGGTCAACTTGGGCAGAGGAACAAGGAAAAGACCCAGTGTGGGCCAATGACGCGGCTCAGTGTGGACACTGCCTGCCACACGAACCTGACAGGTTGACCCTCGGAACTGATTGCTAAGACCTGTTCTGTAATGTTCATATGCCTCCCTCTGGCACCTGTGCGCCCATACGCACAGAGATACGGTGGCTCTCACAAGTCCATCTTCGGGTTCCTGGCATACAGTTAGGTTTAAATAGAGGGCAAGAGTTACGCCTGGTCATGGTGTGGTCCTGCCCATCACTGACCCATCGTTGTGTCTGGCCCTGGCTCCTGGGCTGTCCGGCCAGGTCATCTGTCTGACAAGTCAGACCATGTGGACTCCTTCCAGGAGACAAGGGTCTCCTCTGACTGGCACCAGGCCTCAGCTTTTCCTTTCTCAAGTGAGGCCCCTGAGAAAATTCCAGTTTCACTACCTCAGTTGTCTGGTTGGCGGGGGAGGGATGTGGGTCTCTGTCCTCCCTGTGGTCCAGCTTCTATGCAGAAGGCAGGTCATCCTGGAACCACTGCCCTGGGCTGCAGGGACCAGTGTGCACACAAATGATGTTCACATGCCGGTCATTTGAATGAGGGCACCTGGCCTGGAGAGTTTGCTGACAAATGACACAAGAGCGTGTGGAGACGTGTCCCTCCAAGGATGCACACAAGTCCCCAGGCTGAGGCCAAGAACATCCCAAAGGAGTGAGGAAGTTACCAGTGTACCACCTCTTTTCCTGAGAGTCTCCCCTAAACAAAGACTGTTTGCTCATACTGTTACCTTAAGAGACCATTTTCCATTTAGTGTTAAAAAGCAAAGAAAATCACGGGTTTATTCTGTAGCCAGAGAATGGAGAAGTGGAGCCTGGCTTCCAAGGCTGGGCGTGGGAGGCCACAAATGCAAAGCAAAAGAAAGGAGAAGCCAGAGGCCCCGTGTCTTCCGGGAATTGGGCATTTCCTTTGGAGGCTTCTCTTCTGCCAGGGTCTCAGTGATTGACAGCTGTCTTGGCACTGAGGCTCTGTCTCTTACTGTGCACACAGTATTGGGAGGGGACTTGGGATCTGCTACTGTGCCCCAATCTTTTCAGGGCATTATCCTGAAGAGGCCATTGCAACCTCCAGGCCCCTGTTAAAGATAAGCACAGTTTGGGGGGGGACCCTGGGCTGTAAAACTCAACATCTGTACTACGTGCTATACAGTACTACGCCTGTAGCTGCTACAGGTCGGCACACGGTCGGCACACGGCCAGGAACTAAGCTGGAGACTTAAAAACACATGCACAGACAGAAGAACATGCACGCACAGACCAGAAGAACACGGGGCATCCTTGATACAAGAATGCCAAGTTTATTTTGCTCAGGGGCAGCTTGTATAGGGCTCTGGCCACGCCCCAGCTCTCGGGATCTCTCAGCTGCAGGCCCACCAGAGCCCACTCCCCTGCCGTCAGGGTCCCATGCTCAGAGCAGCTGCGTGCTGCTCAGAGCAGAGGAAAACAAGTTGTTTTGCTCAGGACAGCTGCAAACACAGAAAAAACAAGCCGCCCACAGGGAATTCGGGGTCCAGGGGTGTACAATCCCCAATAGCTCCCAACTCTGGGCAGCTGAACTGGAAGCAGGGCCACTTGTTCCCTCAGCTTGTTCTTCCCTGCATTTACTCTGAGTCTCCAGATGCATCATGGAGTGGCTGGAGGAAGCTCAAGTTCCTGGGGCCTGGCCTCTTGGAAATCCCCCTGTGTTGCAATGTCTGGGCCCATGCAACACCCATCCTTTGACTTTGGAGTGGCCATAGAGCAGCTGGACCTGCTGCAGACCACACATCTTGTCATGACCCTGCCCCTGTGACCTACCATCCTTCCCTCCATGGGAAGCATAGGGCTCTGGGCCCCCACTGGCTGATGGGGCTGACCTGGGATGGAGGCATCAGGCAGGCCAGCACCCCCATCCTCCTTTTCACAGTCTCATCCAAGGTGACAGAAGCCACGAGTTAGCCCCCAGTTCATGAAGCTTGGACGTCTCCATAGGGTCAGGCCTGTCTCTGCCTATAGCTCTCTACATGGGTTTCCCAGGACTGCTACCCCATAGCCCCTAGAAACAGCATCTCAACCAGTCACTGAGTTCCGACCTCTGGGCTCTGGGGCTCAAAGCTTTGGGGTAAATCCAAAGTGCTTTCCAGAATTTCCTGGGGTTTCCAAAACACCAGTGCCTCTCTCTCACAGGCTGATGTGGACATCGGTGTCTGTCATAGGTAATTCTGGCCAGCCCAGTCTGAGTTGTGCTGGACAGAGAACTCCCCAAGTAGAAACCAAGGTGTGGGTGTTTGTTTTGTTTTGTAGGAGA
>PVIU01011120.1:0-67268 GCA_004026605.1 Ondatra zibethicus
GAAATTCATAGTTTCTCAAATAGCTGAGACTATGTAATAGAACTTTCAACCTTAAATAAGACCTCTATAAAAGTGCAGTCAACCTACCAAGCCTCAGGAAATATTATAGAAAAGGAGACAGAAATAATGTAAGAGCGAGAAGAGAAGCGAATATCTTATGCACATGACATGGTTGTCATATATATGAACTCACTGGAGCTGATCAAGTCAGGCAAATTCCAGCATAGATGTATCATCACCAGGCCTCACACTTCACTGAGGAACTATTGATAGTTTATACTGTCTGGGAAATGACAATTGCTTTTATTCTTAATGATGGGAACAATGAAAGAATTTTCTTGCTCCAGTGGATAGCCCTCTATATAGCACTCATGGGAATCACTAAGCAGACTTGGTGTATTATAAAAAGGAAAGTAAAAGGACACAAAGTTCAAAAGGGAACTAATGAAGAGAATATAGAGGGATATAGAATATGAAGGGAGTTAAATTGGGAAATGGGATGTATACAGTCATATATCATTGTGGATTTGTATAAACTTCCAATGAATAAAGAAAATAATTTAGGTCAGTTCAGGCACCGTCTCCTCTATTGCTTAGGGTCTTAGCTGCGGTCATCCTTGTCAATTCCTGGGGATTTCTCTAGTGTCAGGTTTCTTGCTAGCCTCATAATGGCTCCCTCAATTAAAACATCTCTTACCTTGATCTCATCTCTGTCCTTTCTCCACCTCAACTACCCCATTCCCACAAGTTCTCCTTGCTTCTCACCTTCTCCCCTCCTCTTTGCCTTCCACCCTTCCTTTCCCCCAACCCCTATGTTCCCAATTTTGTCAGGCAATCTTGTCTATTTCCCCTTTTCAGGTGGATCTAGGTATGTTTTTCTTAGGGTTCACCTTGTTACTTAGCGTCTCTAGGATCATGAACTCAAGGCTCAATATCCATTGCTTTACAGCTGGTATCCACTTATGAATGAGTACATACTGTGTTTATCTTTCTAGAACTGTGTTACCTCACTCAGGATTATTTTTTCCTAGTTCCATTCTTTTGCATGCAAATTTCTGGACATCTTTTCTTTTCTTTATTTTTTTTTTTACCACTGAGTAGAACTCCAATGTGTAAATGTGCCACTTTTTAAAAATCATTCTTTAGTTGAGGGGTGTCTAGGTTGTTTCTAGATTCTGGTTATTACAAATAATGCTGCTATGCTACATAGTTGAACAAATGTCTTTGTAGCATGATTGAGCATCTTTTGGGTATATACCTAATACTGAGTGCTTGTCACTCGCTGGCCCCTAGGAAGGCCTGAGACTGGGATCACCCATAGCCCTAACCAGGCCCTCCCCAAGTGGGGAGCTAAGTTCCCAAAGAGCACGGCTCCATGCTTGGGCAGCCTGAGCAAGAAAGGCCCCAAGTGGGCTGATGACTCCCTCGTCTGAGCTTGGAACAGAGTCTAGCAGCTGGAAGTGAGAACCAGAAGCAAGAGAGCCAGCACATGCTTTACAGCTGCATTTATAGTATAAGAGACCATGCCCAAGTGGGCTGGTATCTTAAATGCTATTGGATGAAGGAGCGGAATGTGCTCCCACAGCAGCCCAAGAATGATATTGTTCAGTCCTTAAGTAGGTTGATTCCTAATTTTCTGAGAAATCAACCTACTGATTTTCAGAGTGGTTGTACAAGTTTGCATTCCCACCAGCAATGGAGGAGTCTTCCTCTTACTCCAATATCCTCTCCTACATAAGCCATCATTGGTGTTTTTTACCTAAGCCATTCTGACTAGTATAAGATGGTATCTCAGAGTTGTTTTAATTTGCATTTCCCTGATGGTTAAGGATGTTGAACATTTCCTTAAGTGTCTTTAGTCATTTGAGATTCTTCTGTTGAGAATTCTCTGTTTAGTTCTGTCCCCATTTTTTTAAATTAGATCCTTCAGAATTTTATTGTCTAATTTCTTGAGTTATTTATATATTTTGGAGATCAGTCCTCTGTCTGATGTGGGGTTGGTGAAGATCTTTTCCCATTCAGTAGGCCTTCTTTTTGTCTTATTGACTGTGTCCTTTGCTTTACAAAAGCATCTCAGGCTCAGGAGGTCCTATTTATTTATTGTTGCTCTTGGTGTCTGTGTTATTGCTGTTATATTTAGGAAGTGGTCTACTGTGCCAGTGCACTGAAGGCTACTTCCCACTTTCTCTTCTTTTAGGTTCAGTGTGGTTGAATTTATATTGAGGTCTTTAATCCATTTGAACTTTAGTTTTGTGCATGGGGAGAGATATGGATTTATTTCCATTCTTCTACATGATGACCCAGCAACATTTGTTGAAGATGCAAATGTCACCAAGGAACCTTCATCAGAAATTGATGGAAATAGAGGCAGAGACCTGCAGCAGAGTGCTGGGCTGAGCTCTTTAAGTTCAGTTGAAGAGTGGGAGGAATGAGAATATGAGCAAAGAGGTCAAGACCATGATGGGGACACCCACTGAAACAGTTTACCTGAGCTATTAGGAGTACACCAACTCCAGCCAGAAAAGGAAGGAACCAGCACAGGTCCAAACTAGTCCCTCTGAATGTGGGTGACAGGTGTATGACTGGGGCAGACTTTGGTGAATATTTTGCTCATCCTAGATATAGTAGGGAGGGCCTTGGACCTTCCCCAAAGCAATGTGCCTTACCATCTCTGAGAAGTGGATGGGGGTGGGGTTGCAAGGTTGATAGAGGAAATAGGAGGAGGGGATGGGTTGGGAACAGGGATTGATATGTAAAAGGAAAAAATATAGTTTTTTTCTTTAAAAAATAAAATAAATTTTAAAAAGAAAACAATTTAAGTATAAATACAAAGAATGGCATTGCTGGCATGATTCATAGGTTTTAATGATTGCCACATAAGCAAGAGGACTGGAGTGTACATGCTCGGAGCACTGATTTTTGCTAAGTTGGCCTATGAATAGATTTCAATTCTAGTAATGGGAGGGTGATATGAAGGATTCTTAGAGAAAAAATTCTAGGGAGACTATTCATGTTATTGAGTTCTGAGCTAAGACCTGAGACCTGAGACTCTGAATCTAAGTTGTTAAAATACAGACCATGTAGGTAACTCAAAAATGTATCAGAAATAAAAATAATTCACTATATATAAATAACAAAGAAATGGAGGCTATCAATTTGAAAGTAGGGGGCAAGTTAGAGGGAAGTAACTTGGGATGGCCTGAAGAAAGAAAAAGCAAGGAGAAAAATTATGTAATTTTATTTAAAGTATATTTAATATTTTTCAAATGTAAAATTATAAAAATAGATACTTTTCAAAGGATATATACAAATTACCAGAGAAAATTTAAGAATTTACCAACATCTTTCACCACTTGTAAAGTGCAGATCAAAGTCAAAATAAACTACTTCACATCTGTAGATAATGATTGTTGTTACTATCATGGATGGAACTCAGCATATTGTCAAATGGAACATAACTATCACATTATATCAAGCATAGTGATTTCTTAAAAATTACAAATATTGATCTCAAATATACAGTAATCCCATTCCTGGTTTTCAGTGAATGGAAGTTAACCCAGTATCTATTCTAAATGTCTGCACTGCCTTGTCCTTGAAGCATTATTTACTATAGGAATATAAGAATAGAACCCATGGCCAAATACAAATGAGTGAGTAACAAAAGCTATTAATATATTTGGTCAGTGATGAAAAAGATGGACCATACCAATAGAGAAGTATCAGTGCAAGAGTGTAGGCTAATGGAGGAAATCCACGGCACTCCTTCAAGGAAATGCATAAAGTCTGAAGAACTAAATGTGCCACTGGGCCCTAGAAGATGCATAATGATTATGGGACTTTGTATAGCCACACAGTCAGGATTTCTGTAACCAATTAGGCTTTATACAAAATTCATAAAGAAAAAAACTGTATCATAAGACTTAACGATCTTTTTTTAAGTTTAAGATACAATCTGAATAAAGCTGACATTTAATTAAATTCTATGACAATCCCCTTTCCCTAATTCCTTCATGATCATCCATCAGTGTTTAGTGTGTTCATTTGTTTATGTCATATTTATGTGGCATAGGAAATCAATGGAGCCTTGTGACCATAGAACAGAGAAGTATGAACAAACTCTGTTTAATAACAGAGTATGGTGAGTATATGCAGCAAAGGGGCACCTCTGTAAAACATTCACAAAATTATTATATCAGCAATTTTTCAGTGTTCAGAGATAAAGCTGATAAACTTTTAAAACAAACTTTGTGTAGAATTATATATATTTCTCATGGTTATAACTGATACACTTCAGCACATGGTTTCATTGTTATGAATGAGCAATTCAAATAATAGAAATGTATCTGTACTAGAACACATTGGCAAATGTGAGAGAATAAGTATAAAATATGAATGCTTCTATATCAGAAGACTTTTCTTATTCATAAAATGGATTAATCAAGGAGGATGCATTCAAACAATCAGTAGGAAACGTGCTTAAAATTGACTTGCGCCGTTTCCTCTTATTAGCCACTCAAAGGCAAGTAACACTTGAATAGGTAGCCACCATGACAGAAGAGGGTGTAGACTGACTTGAAATGACCAATATTAACCTAGCATCAACTTCTGCCGAATATCTGATATTCTATAATTGGTTAGAAACAGAAACAAAATATGTTGATAAGGTGACTGTAATGAACACCTTTCAGTCTGGAAAGAGTATGTAAGCCCCTTGAAAGTAAACAGCATGCAGAACATATTTGCTTTCCTTGGTAGCAATGCTTCTGGAAACATCACCATCCACATAGGCCTTGACCACTCACATGAACTTCTTTATAGCAAAAAGCACAAGAGAGTCAGTGTAGTTCTAAAGTGATGCAGCCATTAACTCATGGGCCTGAATTCCACTCCTCTATCACACAGTATAACACACAGTAATATCTAGTTTCATGTGCAAACATTTCTCTGAAAAATATGATTAAGGTACAAAAGTGGACAACATAAGATATGGGTTTTGACTGAGTATACATATCATCTTAAAGTGGCTCAGCTGTTACATCGGAGAGATGAGAGCTGCTTTGGGTACATTAAAGACTGCACATCTTCCATATTTCTTTCCATAGTAGATGAAGGATCCTCAAGTGCTCCATGACCGAAGAATTGAAGTCATTCAGGAAAAGGATCTGTGTCACCTCAATCCTAAGAAATGTGTAGACAGAGTGTAGTTGGAAGTACAATTAAACTGGGTCTCAGAGAAAAGAGATTGCAAGCAGTGCTATGGTACCCTGAAGACCAGGTGCAGTAGCTGAGGTTTTCATTGTTGTATTTCTCATGGATTTGAAAGAGAAAGATGGGTTGCCACTTCCTTTATTTCTCTGTACTTTTCTCCTTTCTTGGAATCACTTAGTATGAATGTATCTAAGATATCTGGTTATTCGGAATAAATTGCGTTAATATTTTCTAAATTCAGATGAAATTAAATGTCTTGTTATAATTTAGGGAAAATAATACCTTATTATATTTTGTATATTTTATACCTTACATAAAAAGCTTTGAACATATTTTATTATATTTTTATGTTTATTATATTGCAGACACCTACAGAAATATATATATTCTTTATGTATGTATATAAGTGTTTATATATATATTTCCTTATGTATTTAATGGTGTTGTATAACTCTTTTCTCAGAAATTAAAACATCCTATTATATAGGAAAGCCCAATAAGAAAGGAAGTAAACAATGTAACATAGTTCCATTAAGTCCCTGAAACTGAGCATATTTGCTAGACAGATGCCCTCCCAGAGTGCATAAACAGTAAAGACTGCTTAGAGTCACTCTCAGACAATCCAAGATGCAAAGATTCTCATTGAAGCTCAGAAGCTTAAACAAGGAACAAAGACTAGCTAAGAGCTGCCTGGAAGAAGCTTAGACCAACCTAGCCATGGACAGGACACTCTTCAACTTGTCAAGCTCCCTGCAGGCTATGCTGGATGTTACAGGTTCCAGCTTCTGTTAGCTATCACCCACGCTGCCATAGGCTTGAATGATGCGACTGATTTTGGGTCATTTCTACTCCATATTTCTATAAGTAACCTCTATAAAACTCACTGGTTTACCAAACTGTTTTTTGGTGATATCTGCATTTTGGTCTGTCATTAGTTACCTATCTACAGGGACTATATGTTCATTCATTTATCCCTACAACAGGCAATTCTGTCAGCCAACAAAAGTAAATCTTGTTTCCTAGTGCAATCACTTCATATATCATAAATAATAACAATTTAAATAATGAAGTTGATCATGTTCTTTTTAGAATGAATGAAAAAGAAATAAAATTCAATAACGTTTTTACTTAACAATATTGTTGTGGGTCACAAAAAAGATATAACACTATTAAGTATTAAGAGATATATTAAAAATCAGATTGTAGGAACACAGATACATAGCCCAGGATTTCCTAAAGCAAGCAAAGTTTAATTACAAAAAGGCAAAATTGAGCTAGAAAATGTAACACCAAATGGTTAATTTTTTCAATTATGAATACTTGACTTAAGGATTTTTGTTTTGATGAAACTCGGGTATATAAAGAGTTTCAGCCTGACTATTCATTTGCTAGAATTACTCAGATTCTTTCCTCAATTGTCTTTGGACCATCAACTGAACAACTAGGTAACTTCCACATCTGCTGAGCATTAACTCCACAGTCACTGATTCTGTTTTCTTTCCAGCTGTGTGCTCTCAGAATCTAGGCTGAACTTTAGAAATAACAGAATGAGAGAGAATGATATCCAAATAACTGGATGCTTAACTTCTTAGTGCCTTCAAAGTTAAGCCTGATGGTAGAGTTTCCATTTCTGCCTTCACGTAGTGCTTATTTTCCTTCCTATAATAAAGGGTCTGTGCTCATCAAAATTGCAACACTTTCTGTTTATATTTTTTTCTTCTATGTTGGTCCTGTGGACAAAGCCATATTTTCTGTTATGGTAACAAAGGAATGATTGTCCATCTGTTTGCAATAGCATGTTGCCTCAAAAGTGTAAAGTATTTCTCTTCTAGCAAGGCAAAACAAATAAAGCTAATTAAAGTAGGAATATTTTGCTCTATATTGTTTTTCCTTGAGGGATCCAGCAGCTCTGTTTAAGAGACTTAAAAATTCATATTTGTTAAGTGATAATTTGTAGATATTTGAGAAATACAGCAGTACAAGGTAATATCTATGATTTCTGATTTTAAAAAGGGTAAAGGGGTGTTTGTCTCACCAGCTATTTGTCTATGTTTCTGTTATTTTTTTATGATGATAATTATGAGCAAGTCAAAGATGCACCAACCAAAATAAGTTATACACTGTGGTCGACCATTCAGGTGTTAAGAAACAAAGGAACACATTAAAAATAAGGACTCTAAAACAACGCTCTCATCAGCACACTAAGCAGTGTCTGTCTTGCTTGTCTTATCTTCTGATAAGTGGGCCTCACTACCTCTGTGTGTTAACCCTAGTCCCAGAAGTGGAAGTGTCAGACATATCAACGAAAGCCTTTCTTGGTGGTATTTCTAACATACTGCCAGTGGCTTGAGGGAACAGAACAGTATAAGATAAGAATTCACAGTCTAAATTTGGAAACACTTTCGGATATATCTTCTAAAGGATACATTGAAAAAACTGCCTTTAAAATAGTAAAAAGATAACAAAGCTACAAGACTTCATTAGAAGAAAGGTATGGAACACTGGTCTTTTCGTACTATTTTGTATTGACAGCTAACAATTTTAAGGTCACGGTTTTCAAGCAGACACATACAAAAAAAGAGCTCTTAGTATATAGAAACATATACTAAGATATCAGGATATTGAAATCATACTGGCTTAGTTTATTTCTCAGTAGGCTTAAAAATTAAGCATCATATCACCATTGTAAAAGTGAGTACTAAATAGTAGTAATGTCTATATAAATTTTCTATATAAATTATCTAATTGTCTATATAAAACCAAAGTACAACAGTAAGCCATGTTAATGGTATAATTTATTAAAAGAAATTCAGGAGGACTATGATATGGCTCAACAGGTAAAGGAACTTACTGATAATTTTAGTGGGTCTGATCTCTTAAAGCCATATGATGGAGGGAGTGAAGTAACCCCTGCAAAGTTGTCCTCTGCCCTCCACCTGAGCACTGTGTCACACACACTGCATACAGACACAGAGTAAATAAGCATAAAAAGTATAAAAATGAAGAGTTAATATATTTCAATTAAAATTATAATTTTATGTAATATCTTATATATATATGACATGAGCTTTGAGTAAAAACAGAATCCTATTAATTTTTTTGTAGAAAGAGGAAGAATTTGGTTACACAGAAACCAACAAAAATGTGTGCTTCTTTCTCAATAAAAAGATATTCTTAGATTCAACTTACACACAAAAAGAAATATTGATTTCTTCTTAGTTGCAAAATTCAATATAGAACAAGGGAGATAGCTCTGTAGGTTTGCCCACCATATTGGACTATAGGTGGATCCCACAAGAAAAGAATTGACTCCTCAGAGTTACCCTCTGATTTCTGTAAGAGCTCCTGCTGTTATGGAAACAGGGATTACAGGGAAAAAGAAGGCATAATCAAGAGAGATGCCAACAGGCACAGTGAAAGCAAGATGCGAGGTAACAAGCGATGGGTTTTGTGATAAATTATAGACTAATAGAAATGGTTTAATTTAAGTTGTAAGAGTGAGTTAATAATAATCCTGAGCTAATAAACCATACAGTTTGTAATTAATATTAAGCCTCTGAGTGTTTTTAAAAGTGGCTGCAGGACCTCCAGTTACAGCAGTAAGGCTTCAAAATACCATCATTTTTCTAGGTTGTAAACAGATTGCATAACAGTCTTTGTGCAGAACTAATTACAGATAACTAGCTTCTGTAGATATTGATGAATACAAAATTCATTCAAAATGATTCTTAGGCAATTATATGGACCTGACACATTTTCTAACTATCTGAAATTAGATATTTAAATAAAAATGGTATTTTAGTATGGACTATTACCATGAATTATAATAACTCACAAATAAGATGAGATATTCTAAAAATTAAAGTATACAGAATGGCAAATACTGTGTGCTTTCACACATAGGAGCTAACAACTGATTTCACAGAACAAAGAAATAGAGGTCATGAAAGGCTAAACATGGGTAGGAGGATTTGCATAATAGGTACAAACATGTAGTTAAACAAGATAGACAGGTGTTGCAACAGGATAGGTTAGCCACAATACACAACAGTCGATAATGTGTTTTATAAAAATCGAGGAAAGGGGCTTTCCAAATTCCCCAGTAACATCAAATAATATGGGCTGTGTGGGGATGGAGCTCAGAAGTACCTGACTTGCCTGGCATTCATGGACCCTGGGTTTTCTTTCTTACACCACAAAAACAAGAGCAAGAAAAAGCCCCAAAGGCTTGCCTACAGCCAGATCTTATAGAAGCATTTTCCCAGTTGAGGTTCTCCTCTTTGATGACTCCAGCTTATGTAAAATTGGCATAAAACTAGCCAAGACAAACCCCTTTTCATATCTCATTAGAAAACAAACAAACTTCTAAGGGATAATAATAAAATAAAACGAAATGAAACAAAACTAAACAAAAACATCAGAATAGGACAAAACAGAAGAAAAGGAGCCCAAGAAAAGGCACAATACAGAGATTTTCTCTGCCTTTTGCCTGTTTCATCTCCTTCCTCTATTCCTATTATTCTTAGACTTGTTTTTTCCATTTTATCATTATTTCCCAGATTTTCTGGCTGTTTTGTGTCAGGATTTTTTTTCTTTTCTTCTCTCTTTATTTTTTTTTCTTGACCACGGTATCTACTTTGTCTATCAAGTACAAAGTGCCTAAGATTCTCTTTTCTATCTCTTGTATTCTGTTGGTGACCCTTGCATCTCTGAGGTACTTGCTCAAGGTCCTATATATTTTAAATTGATTAAGCTTGCATCACAACCAAACATAGTTCTTTCATCAAGAACCCATGGCCATTTGTCTCAAGAAATCACAAGATTAAGAACCCTTTGTAAGCCAAAGACTGCAACACAGCTATATTTGACCTACTCCAGCGCTCAGAATACCTCCTTCCATTTACAACACCTCGTTCCTTTGAGTTTGTCCAAGGAACTGGAAGGTCTCTGCAATCCACTGTTAAATAGGCAAAAAGAGAATAACTAAAGGGGTCAAAATTCTATCTATCCCAATTCTTATTCTCTCAGCCTAAAGGAGAAAAAAACAAAAAATCTTTAAACTTTATAATTATTTTAGAACAGGACTGGACCATGGCTTACAAGAGACAGAGTATCCTGAGAAGTAGAAAATCTAACTGGAGTCAACAGTTTCAGTGTGACAAAATAGCATGAGGGCAGGATTTGTAGCAGAATGGAACCATTCAAAAAAAATTATAGATTAGAGTCATTAACTAAAGTGTCTGTTAGAAAGCCATATTCTTTTCAGTTTTAATGTAACCTTGTTAAGATAAAAAGGGCATTTGCCCTCTCTCTGCCCCATGCCATCACTAGAGATAAGAACCGCAAATCAATAGTGGCCAAATGCCAGGGTAATTTAAGGCTCCATAATCACAAAACTTTGAGCTCTAAGATGAATTAATGATCACAGAATAAGAGAATGAACCAGAGCTCACATAGGATAGCCCTGCTCCTTTCCTCTAAAAAAATGCGATGTCTCTTCTTCCTACACTCTTCTCCCTTTGATTTTATAAATCCAAACATAGGCCATTGAGACACAGATAAGTACTGCTTCTGTTCTGTTCCTTATAAAGGCAAAATAGAATAAATGGATATGCACTTATTTAGCTCAATTATGATTTTAACTATCAATTAGTTTTTATGGTATATGTACATATTATATATTTACTTAAATTAATGATGTCTGAGTGACTGAATCCCATCTTTGCTTATGGGTTTTGTATTAAAGGTTGTTAAACTCGTGATACTGATTTGTTAAGATTGCCTTGCTATTCTTACTGTATTTGTTGTTGTTTGCTCCATGCTTGGGCTTTTCATTGTGATTTACTACTTTAGCAATTTGGGAAAATGCTTGGAAACAGAAATATAATAACGAACAGTTTTCTTTAGCTATAATACTCTATTGTGCCCCAGAGAAGAAAACTAACATTCTTTTGTTTTCTATACTATGATAATTCTTCCAGTCTTATTGTATTATAATGAATGATGCTAAAATTTTAGCTTAACTGAGGTGCTTTTGTCCATTTCTTATCATAATTTAGTCTGATATTATTTATTGATTTTGATAATATAAGACTCTGGCCATGTTACTTAATAAATAATATAATCATTTATCTTCACTCACATAGAATGAATATTAAACTTTATTTTTTGCTTTATCTGACAGTTTCTAATATGTCTATTTTGGAGTTTATTCCATCATTAAATCTTTTGTTAAGGTTACAGCAAATATGCACTCAAGCATTTTCTTTTAAAAATTGAGCTTGGGCTGGAGAGATGGCTCAGCAGTTAAGAGCACTGGTTGTTCTTCCACAGGTCCTGAGTTCAATTCCCAGCAACCACATGGCAGCTCACAACTGTCTGTAACTCCAATTCCAGGGGACCCAACACCCTCACACAGACATATATGCAAGCAAAACCCTAATGCACATAAAATAAAAATAAATAAATTTTAAAAATGAGCTTTTACTTTGAAAATTAACATAGATGTTTTTTAGAGAAATGTAGCAATGAACTATAATAAATCTCATTCAGTTACATTATTATAGGTCATTATGAATCCCAATAAAGTTGTTATTTTTTCTAATGAAAACATTATTGAAAACAGTGAGTCACTCTTCTTATTGTTTTGCCCATAGAGGCATGAAAAACAATATTAAAAATAACATTATTTTCTGCTTTGCTTGTATTTGTTATTTCCAAAATCCAATTACAAAAAATTGGACTGTGATAAAGTAAAAACATATTAATTTATAAGTAACTACTTGTCCAACTTCAGTGACAAACGTTTCTTGAAATAAAAACAGTCTGAAAAGAGGAAGCTTTGATTATAAAATGTCATCAAAGCTGAATTTTAATTTAATAGTTATTGTATTTCTAGTACAAACTAAACATTATGCCAGGCACTAGGGATGCCAAAAGAGTTTATCTTCGTTTCTGTTTTTAAAAAGTTTGTAGGTATGATGGTTATGATGGCGACAGCAGAAGAGCCTGTCTAGCTTCTCAAAGCAGCACAGAGTTCAGCTCTGGTTCTAAGGTAAGAATGAGGGGTTCATGAAACAGTATAAGGAAGAATTTGTCTCTAAAAACTAGAGCTAAATGCACTTTTAATAAGTGCATAAAAATTAAAAGACTTTCTGTTTTGAATAGAGTAAAGTCAGTCAACATTGCTTGGCATAGAGATAAGAGTGGATACAACTTGGGAATTGTAATTTGATGGCATAAATATCATGAAACAGTATCTACCAAGTTAAACTGCCTTAATAATAGGATTCGTAGTGGACACTGGAATCTCCTTATGAACATTTTCTTTAAGTCAAAATATGGAATTAAAAGCAAATATAAGAAATTATTCTGAAGCAATGTTGGTAGTGACTTAGAACAATTTTTTTTATTGATTTTATTGAGCTCTACATTTTTCTCTGACCTCCTCTCCACCTCTCCCGCCCTTCCAACACTCACACATGGTTCCCATGCTCCCAATTTACTCAGGAGATCTTGTGTTTTTCTATTTCCCATGTAGATTAGATCCATGTATGTCTTTGTTACAGTCCTCATTATACTAGGATCTCTGGGATTGTGATTTGTAGGCTGGTTTTCTTTGCTTTATGTTTGAAAACCACGTATGGGTGAGTATATATGAAATTGCCTTTCTGGGTCTGGGTTACCTCACTCAAAATAATGTTTTCTGGCTCCATCCATTTGCCTGCAAATTTCAAGATGTCGTTATTTATTTATTTATTTATTTTTTGCTATGTAGTACTCCATTGTGTAAATGTTCCACATTTTCCTTATCCATTCTTTGGAAGAGAGGCATTTAGGTTGTTTCCAGTTTCTGGCTATGACAAACAAAGCTGCTATGAACATAGTTGAGCACATGTCCTTGTGGCACGATTGAGCATCCTTTGGATATATACCCAAAAGTGGTATTGCTGTGCCTTAAGGAAGGTTGTTTCCTAATTTTCTGAGAAATCACCACACTGATATTCAAAGGGGCTGTACTAACTTACACTCCCACCAGCAATACACACAACCTCTCCAGCAATAGTTGTCATCAGTGTTTTGGATCTTGGCTATTCTTATAGATGTAAGATGGAATCTCAAAGTTGTTTTGGTTTTCATTTCTCTGATGGCTAAGGATGTTGAACATTTCCTTAAATGTCTTTCAGCCATTTTAGATTCCTCTGTTGAGAGTTCTCTGTTTAGGTCTGTACTCCATTTTTTTTATTGGATTATTTGTTCTTTTCATGACCAATTTCTTGAGTTCTTTGTAAATTTTGGAGATCAGTCCTCTGTCTGATGTGAGGTTGGTGAAGATCTCAAAAACACTTTCAGTAATGTAGCAGGATACAAGATTAACTAAAAAAAAATTCAGTAGCCCTACTGTACGCAGATGATAAATGGGCTGAGAAAGAAATCAGAGAAACCTCACCCTTTACAATAGCCACAAATAGCATAAAGTATCTCTGACTTAACTCTATCCAAACAAGTGGAAGGCCTTTATGAAAAGAATTTTAAATCTTTGAAGAAAGAATTGAAGAAGACACCAGAAAGTGGAAATCTTATGAAAAGCAATCTACAGATTCAATGTAATGCCCATCGAAATCCCAGCAAAATTCTTCACAGACCTCAAAAGAACAGTACTCAACTTCTTATGGAAAAGCAAAAAACCCAGGATAGCCAAAACAATCCTGCACCTGCTTTCATCAGTTGTTGGATGGATGCCAGTTAAGGTAATCATCAATCTGATTACAGGGAAAGGTCAGTTCAGGTACCCTCTCAGCTATTGCTTAGGGTGTTAGCTGGGATTATCCTTGACGATTCCTGGGAATTTCTCTAGTGTCAGTTTTCTTGCGAGCTCCATAATTGTACCCCCAATCAGGACATCTCTTTCCTTGCTCTCCCTTTCTGTCCTTCCCCAATTCTTCTTGTTGTTTCCTCCTCTTCACCTTCTCCCCTCCCACCCCTGCTTCCAATTTTCTGAGGTGATTTTGTCTATTTCATCTTCCCAAGGGGATCCATAAATATCTCTCTTAGGATTCTCCTTGTTACCTAGCTTCTCTGGGGTCGTGGACAATAGGCTGGTTATCCTTTGCTTTATGTTTAATATCCACTTATGAGTGACTATATACTGTGTTTGTTTTTCTGTGTCTGGGTTACCTCATTCAGGATGCGTTTTTCTGGTGCCATCCATTTGCCTGCAAATTTCAAGATATCGTTGTTTTTTATTGCTGTGTAGTACTCCGTTGTGTCAATGTACCACATTTTCTTTATTGATTCTTTGGTTGAGGGGAATTTAGGTTGTTTCTAGGTTCTGGCTATTATTGTTAATTTGAGCTCCATTTTATAGAATCAGATAATCCAAAACATAAACATAAAACATGAACAATCTTAGAAAACTTAAGTGATGTAAATAAGATGAAATTTGGCAAAAGACCAAAGGAAATAGATGTGATGTCCATGGGAATGAGAGTAAAGGAATAGAGGTTTAGCAGGAAGGGAAGACTCTACTACAGAAGTGACATCCTATCAAGGACATAAAAGAGCTATGGTGTCAGGACATAGTTCAGGAATGGAGTCATGTGAGGATAATTCTGAGTGCTTGTGAAAACACTCAAGAAAGAAAAGGATTACCTTCTCCTTACAACCTTTTAGAAAAATTAGGAATATGTGTTTTATCTGAATCTATATGACTAAACATAAGAAATTGTCTGTAAGCCAGTGTGGTAATTTGAAAAAAAAAAGATAATGGAGCAGATTACCAGGAGTGAGATATTGCTGAGATAGGCCATACCGTAATTTTGTTTTAAAGAATATAGACTTTGGGACTGTGGGTTGGAATACAGTTGAGTGCTTTAAGTGTTGTGAAATGAAACATACTAGTAAGAACGTTGAGGACTTTTGCTAAGAGTTATTGAACCTGTGGGGAGCGAGCTCAGGAGGTTTCAGAGGAGAAGAGTTTTAGTTACTTTGCCTAGAGATCATTCTTGTGATATTTTGGTGAAGAAAGTAACTGTACTTTGCCTTTTTCTGAAGAGTCGGCCTCAGGTGAAAGTGAAGAGATTTGGATTAATTCCGTTGTCAGAGAGAATCTCAAAACAGCTTAGTATTGACTCCGTTGTGTGGTTATCACTGGTCACTTGTATACAGATTTAAAATAAGAAGGAGCAAGGAAATATAAAATTTGATGAGAAAAAGAGCACTAAGAAGTAGAATGGGGCTAAGTCCTGTGTTCAGGGAGATAAACAGATTAAGAAGTGGAATAAATGGAAAGGTGAATTTAGGACAAGATCCCACCCAGCCAAGTTTCCAAGCTTAGAACATGGTGGGGGCACACCTTTAATCCTAGCATTGGGAAGGCAGAGGCTGATGGAGCACTGAGTTTGAGTCCAGCCTGGTCAACAGATCCAGTTAAGGGCTTCCAGCTGATAGGCAGTAAGTAAAACCATTTAAAACAAAAATCTTGTGAAGATGTAAATGATTGAGGGGGCCATGTTTTACCCCAGTAAGCAGCAGAACCTGGAAACTTTGGCCACACCGGTATGGCTTTAAAGACAGAAGAAAAGGGTTGTGGAATTTGCATCTGTGGATCAGGAAAACCACTCAGGCAAACAATGTGACAGCGCTATCCTTGAGTAGAGAGTTAGGCCATTGCATGAAGCTGTGAAGCTGAAGACTAGATTGCCTTGGAGAGACCAAGATATTAGAGGTCCAGAGTCATGGAATACCTGTCAAGGAAAATTGCTAACAGGGAGAAGAAAACAGTCCAAGATTAAAATAAAGAGTGTGTTGCAGTCAACAAAGTTGAAATGAGTTGGTTATCTGAAGAGAATTTTGAAATCAAACATGGAGATGCAGAGATTGCCTAGCTGGTGTTTGGTCTTGCTTTGGTCCACTATTTCCTCATTATCCTCCCTTCCCTATGTTTGGTATGGTAATGTATGCCCTGTGCCAATATATGTTGAAAATACATGATCTGCTTTTTGATTTTGATTTTACAGGGGATTACAATTAAGAGATTTCATGAATCTCAGAAGAGACTTTAAACTTTAACTTTTAAATAAGGTTGAGACTGGGAAAGTCAATGGAGACATTTAAAGTTGCACTGAATGTTATGGTATGGCTACATGCCTTTGGGGGCCAGGGAGAGGAATATGGTGGTTTGAAAGAAAATGGCACCCAAAGGGAATGACACAATTAGTAATTGTGGCCTTGCTGGAGGAAGTGTGTCAATGTGAGGGTAGACTTTGATGCCTCACATACGCTCAAGCCAAACCCAGTGGGACAGTTTATTCCTGCTGTCTTTGGATCAAGATGTAAGGACTCTCAGCTCTGGCCCCATGTCTGCCTGCATGCTTCTTTGCTTCTTTCCATGACAATAATGGACTAAACCTCTGAATTATAAGGCAGCCTCCCTAATTAAATGTTTTCCATTATAAGAGTTGCCATGGTCCTGGTGTCTCTTCACAACAATAAAACCTTACCTAAGCCTGCTAGGGTTCAGTGAAATCACCAAACTATGCCACTCCCTAAGTAGGAAGAATGTTTGTTGTACATAGGAATCTGTCATACGCCTATCTTTCCAGTGGTAGAAAGGACAGTCAGACACATACAAGGAAGTTCAAAGATATCATGGATACCTATAAGGAGACATAGTGGTTAGACAAAAATTAAAAATGTTGAAGAAATCCTTACAAGTTATAAAGATTTCTGGTGGCTTCAGGTTTGGGGTGTATGAACGTGCAAGCCAGAATAGCCTGGAAAAGCAGGGGAGCAAAGAGGTGAGAAGACACAGAAGGCTAGAATGGAGACTTTGATACATTTTACAGGCATGTGCTAATGAGGAGTGATATGCTCCATTTGCTAGTTTGAGAAGTAAAACCTGTTCCTGAAAATAGAAACCTATCTCATGGGTTTCTGAAGAATGTTGTGTGTAAGCTTTTATCCCACTGCCAGAATCTTTCTGTCTAATCCTGTTTTGCAATGTCGGTGGCACTGCCATTTGGGGGTTTGGGTGATTGGGACCTAATAGTGTTCTTGTTTGTATGCTACTAAACAAGAGGCACAGTATCACAAGCAAACACAATATTTTCAGAGAAACTGTCACCTCGAATGGAGGAAGTCAGTTCATTTCCTTCTACTGGGTTTAGTCCAGTGAGAGTCCTGGATACTTTACATCCATGCTTTCTTCCCAATTTACCAAATCTACCCAATTTGCCACATCCAGTACACTGGTATTGTCTGTCTATACCTACCTCTTCTATAACCAATCTCTACCTTTTGGCATGATCCACCCTGGCTATCACCACTCACAGATTCCTTCTGCACTGCATCTAGACTGTCTACCCAGTCAGATGTTGCACATCCTTCTCCAGGGAACAGACTCCAGGTGAGTCTCCCTCACCTTCCCTATTCACATCTTTTCTCCAACCATCCACATCAAGCCTTGTTCCCAGATCCAGTCCCTGTCCTGTCCTGCCACACCTCCTTGCACCATGACCAAACTCAGGTTTCCACCAGAAGCTCCCCACCTGGCTCAACACACAGATCTCTCTGGACTGTACCCAGTCACTCCTCCTAGGCATCTCCCACATCTTCTCCATGGTCTAGTCAGTGAATCTCCCTGACTATCCCCTTCCACACATGCTTTTTGCCTCTCGTCCCTGAACCCAAATCCATCTAGAAGTTTCTGCCAGGATCTTCACTATCTATCCACTAACACACAACACTGCCCCACACCAAATCCAACTTTATCACTCAGCCAGATCCACCTCCACACTTTAGGCTTGGAATAAGTGGCAGACCCTGTATGTGAGTCAAGTCTTCTTTCTCTCTACCTAATTTCATCTTACCTAAGGAATTTTTAACCTCTCTACCCAAACTGCCTACATATTCTCTCTTATGCTTAACTTGTTTTGTCTATATCAGACCTAAAATTAACAAAAAAAGTTCACATGCCCAGATTTCATTGGAACAATAACAACAATATCAATACTATCTCTTCTCAAAACCCCACCAGTTTTGTAGAATTGTTTACCAATGATAAGTTCCTAGATGTACCTCAAAACACAGAATTTGAAAACAAAACAAAGCAAAACGAAAAAGCTTTAGTCAAGGTATTTAAAAAAGAAACAAAGAAACAGCTCAGTGAAATTAAAAAGAAAAACTTATGAAAAATGAAAGCCTGAGCAACGTCCAGGGAGCAAAATAAAGACAAAAACATAGCTTAATGGAAGTGATGAAAACCATCTGGACATGAGAATAGAATGTAATGGGTAGATAGAAACACTGAAAAAGACTCAAGTTAGACTGAAGAAGGAGTTTAAAAAAAACACAAAAACCAATAACTCAATTAGGAAAGTCAAAGGTAATCCTTATAGGTAGAAAGAATCAAGTAGAATAGGCAGAAACTAGAATGTTGGGCTGTAAGACAGATGATCTAGAATAAATAACAAGGAATATGTAAAGTTCCACACACACACAAACACACACACAATATGGAAAGGAAATGCACAGGAAATTAGTGAATGTGGAACACAATGAAACAAAACTCTGAACTGTACTGCATAGATGAGGGTGAAGAGTAAAAAGTCAATGGCATAGACTAGATCCTCAACAAGATCATAAAAGGAAACTTACACATATATAGATACAATAAGCATCCAGAACACCAAATAAACAACAATGGAAGAGAAAACCCCACAGTATATCATATTTAAAACATTGCATATACAGAACAAAACAAGTATATTGAAAACACAAGAAAAAAAAATTAAGTTACATATAAAAGAAAACTCATCTAAATAACAACCATTGATTTCTCAGTGGAAACTTTCAAAGCCAGAAGAACTTAGAAGAGTGCATTTCAGGTCTTAAAATACTATATGATCCCTGTCCAGATAACTATTCCCAGCAATACTTTAAGCTACAGTAATTATAAATTGATTCTAAAAATAGTGTCTAGGGAAAATGTACAAAAATTATATAGGTGGGAGTGAAATCACATTATCTTAATAAAAATTGGCTCAGACTATTTTCCTGACTATTTTCACATTACATTTATCACTTGTGATGTACAACAGCTTATCATAGGTGGATCCTGTCCTGTAAGGTGATGTTGTATCTACAGGCATTGGTCCTGTATGCTGTTAGAAGTGAGACTGAAGTAGGGATACTCCTTGCTTGCCTGGGCAGAATGACCTAGCCTACATTGGCAGTATGTTTGACCTTACCACAACTTATTCTTCTCCCTTTGACAGACGTTTTTTCTTTGTTTGTTTTGTTTTATATTTTTTCTGAACAATGGATCCGTGGGACTTTGAGTAACAGGAACTTTACCTGGAGTATAAGTGGTAATGATCAGTCCAAATTAGTAGCCACAGTATACTTTTAAATTTTTTTTTTAATTTTTTGAGGTTATAATATTGCATTCTACTACTTATCCAATTGGACCTAAGCATCAGGCTAGGTGGAAAAATATTCATTTATCAGATCACAAGCATGACTGATATTCAGTAAAGTATGTTTCAAGGATCAAGCATCCAAAGACCCCATAATATACATCTAAGCCAACAAAAATCACAGCAATGATGCCTTTTTGTCATTAAAATGGGTCTGAGGGTTAAAGGAACAGGCCATCAGATATTCAGTTTAATATTGTCCATTGTTCTCATTAAACTCATTCTTATTGGGATTCTAAAATAAATAATTTGATTAGAGTCACATAGATATAATATTTATAAATAAATAAAAAGAAAAAAAGCTCTAAGTGTACCAGGAATGTCTAAAGAAACCTTTAATACTAAAGAACAAATTCATTCAAGTCTAGTTCTTCACACCTATTATTTGAGACATGAGATTCTAATAATTATCTGTTTGAAGAGCATAAAAATAATCCAAATAGAAAACACAATGAAACCAAAAGATAGAAATATAGCAGAAAACTTCATCACACAATATGATTTTTAAGTTTCAAGTAAAACTGATCTGCGACAGCAGCAAAACAACCTGTTTCATTGACTCTTTCACAATACACCCTTTGTCCTCTCAGATCTTATATTGAATATAATATATCACTGTATATGGAATAGATACAGTTTTTATTAGTGAGGGTGAAAAAAAGCTAAGTTTCATTAGATCATATCTAGCTGGAAACTGAGCTCCAGGAAGAAACTGAGTATCCATGCCAGAGGAGAAAGAAGGAAAAATTATTCTGTGGAAATACCTTTCAGTGATTCGGGAGACACTCATTTCCTAAATAAACATTGCTGTGAGAAGCTTGCTGGATGAGCCTCAATATGGGATACTATATTGTGACATTTGATTTTTGGATTTTGTGGAAAATAGTTTATATGACATACATGAAATATTTTATGCCTTTTCTGACAAATATATGACAGTTTAATTTATTAAATTATAATTTAATTTAAAATAAATTTATATAATTAGTTTTTCATTTTAAAACACAACTTGAAATCTCACATTTAATGTTGAATGATTTTAACAAAAATAAAGTTTTCCTCAAACTTCATATTTTACATGTTTAATCACTTGATATCATAAAGGACAGTCAAGTTTTAGGACATGTCCTCTATTTTAGGATGCCCTCTAAGATATGTCATAGTTAATTCCTAGTCAGAAACAAGATTACCTTCCTAAATTGTAGTGTGAGAAAATAGATGAGACTCTTTTGCCAAATCACACATCCTGCTATTAATTTCCTGTAACTGAACTCAAATAGGAAATGTCAATAACAAGAATACAAACCACTTTTCAATAAAATTCAAATAGAGTACAAAATTTAACAGAGGTGATGTAGTAGAGGGAACTGACTGATAACACAAAATTGCATAGTTTACAACTAATTCAAATTTCTGTATGTTCCTAAAATGTAAATAGATGGTTTAGTTTTTAACCACTGTCATTTATTTTGTCTCAAAATGATATTATAATTTAATTTAAAATAAATGTGTATTTGTCATTTTGGCCAGGTGTATTAGGAATATGAGATTAATTTAACATATGAATGAAATAGAATGGAATAACATAATTTCTGGTAAACTTCTGACTGGTAACTCCTCTAGAGAGAATGACTATGTTGTCCATGAACCCCTAAGCACTTGACATTAAATATTTAATAAACTGGTAACCCAATTGGGATTTTAAAATGAGAATAAGCCTAAAATATGACAATAAGTCAAAATAGTATTACAAATATAGATAAAGGAGAAACAAAGGAATTATGTTATGTGCCCAGATAATGACCTGCTTTATAACTATCGGACTGAAATAGCTTTCTCAGATTGTATTGGAGAACTAAGAATTTGACCAGAAGACTTGGTCCAAAATTGTCTCTAGATTTAGGTGCCAGTCTACTTGTTAGAAGAGTACATTCACATTTTTACCTAAAACAAACAAACAAACAAACAAGAAAAAAAACAGCCATGGAAATTGTAAAAGCAAAGACTATAAGTCCTGGTCTGTAGTAAATAGAAAACAGTGCATTTAATAAAAAGGAGAAATCAATAGGTAGTGTATTAGCATGCTGGGATTCCCATTACAAAATGTCTCAAATGAAGGTATAGGAACACTGAAACTCACTGTCTGAGTTCTGGAAGACATAATTTGAAAGCAAGTATGTCAGCACAATTGGTTCTTTCTGAAGACTGTGAGAGAGAAGCCCTTTCTCCGTGTAGCTTTTGATAGCTCCAAAACAGTTGATGATACTCATCTTCTGCTAATACACTGCAGTCTTGTCTTTATTTATAAGTATTCTTCTGGTTGATGTATATTGAATCAAATGATCCTGATATATTAGAGTGCAAGTCTTCTGAATTAGGGACCCCATGCTACTCGGCTATGCACTCATCACAACCTATTGGAAATGAATGTGTTTCTCAATATAGCTAAAATTCTAAGATTCTGAGAGTGGGACTTCACTCTATGAATTTTGATGAAATTGAATACAATATATACCTGATTACAGCCACATAATGTTCACTTTATAGGTAACAGAAATTGTGACTCATTAAAATACATTTCTATTATTCATGAAAGCACATTATTTTTATAAACTTTGTGACTTTTCAACTCTGTAGTATCTTTTTCTGAGAGAGGGAGATTCTATCAAAATATAGCAGCATCTTTTTAAGTTTTGATAGATATTTGGACTGATCATGTATTGTTGGATATCTACAAAGAAAAACACCAAAGAGGAAATAAATAGCATGGTTTCCAGAAATGTTTTCTTCAAAGCACTTTTATTTATAGAATAATGGAAAAAATTTACTTCAAGGAACAATGTAACAAATAACATTAAAGAAGGACTAGGAAATGCCAAATAGTTTTTGCAAGTCTCTTCAGTTCTCTACATTTCTGAGCAGAGACTTAAACTCAGTCATGCTCCAATGTCTATTTGATAATTACATTCTAATACTTCTTAAATTGACATGGAGATAGGTATTATGGGTCTTTTATTAAGATAAAATCTATTTTAGATATTGTTTTCAGTTATTTACATTAAAATAAAGCAGGAGTATATTGTGGCAAGCATTAACAACTGTTTTTATGGTATTGAGTGATTATCAGTGACTTGCTTTTCTTTGCATTTTAATATTTTAATGTAAATTAATTGTTTTTATAATTGAAAATTGTATACAGCATTATACACTGATTTACATGAAAGCTCTGGTCATACCTATTTTTAGTAAGAATTTAGAAAACTAATATGTTATAATGAACAAGAATATGAATTCTTTAACTAAATGACCTGATTCTCTTATATACTCGTTTTTTGAAAACTTACTCAGAAGTACTGAATCTACACTACTTCTACCTTTCCTCCTACTCCCAATTCTTTCCCTGTGTCCATCCCCCACAGCTCATGACCGTATTGTTCCATATATATTCATAAGTACATATATATACATACATACTAACATATACATGTAGCCTACTGAGTCCATTTAACTTAACTTGCATTCACATGTGTTAAGGCCGATTACTTGGTTCAGGGAAAACTATGTGGAGCTCATCCCTGGAGGGAACTGACTCTCCTATTTTTTTCAGAAGCCTTTGACAGAATTTGGTCTTTGTCTAAGGGTGGGACTGGGTGGCATTTCTCCCATTCTTATTGGCATATCTAGTGATGTCATTATTATATTTACCCTGTTCAGATATCCATACTGTTGAGAGTTCATATGTGTCTTTCCCCTTGTCATGTCTAGGAAAGAGTTTCTAACAGCAGGGGTGTCGAGCCTCTGGAAGCCTTCTCCCTGAAACCGTTTCTTGTATTGTGAGGAGGTGTTATGTAAATAACTTACTCCTGTATTGTGAGGAGGTGCTATGCAAATGACTAACTCTATATTTGGCTAGGTCTTGTGTTCTAGGGAGTTGCTATGTGAATCCATCTGTAAAGCTTATGTAGCCTAACAATGACTGGCTGGCAAGAGATCCACAGTGGTGCAACAGTGACATGGTTTATCTCATGTGGAAACAACAATTATTTTACTGGAGTTAAGGCCCATTCACAGGAGGGAATGAATTTCTGATATTGTAAACAGTAACAGATTACTGAAAAGGCCATAAACCTGAGATGATAATGTTCTACTGTCATATTCCTAAATCACTATATTTTCGAACTAAATAATTATCTTTAAAGTCACAGAAAAGCACAACTCTCATCCATCTTCAAAAATGTTGTTCTTGTAACAGATACATACTATTAACGAGACCTACAACCAGTATTAGTTTCCATTGACACAAACCACCAATATTTTTATCTCCTACAACTCAGTGAAATTACGAAGATGGGGGAAAATTTGTATGATTGGGTCTTTAATCCTAATTTTGCTACGTGACAAACAGTGGACCTCAAATACATCAATGAACTTTTCCATCTTTGATAATTTTTTAGAAGGCTAGAAATATGAAAGAGCCAGAAGACAGAAAGGTCTGAAACCTGCTATCCTGTGGACTTGATACAACATTTACAATAATTAGCTCAGGAGACATGTGGTCATCTGTGATTTAGGTTTAAGATTTGATAGACTAACAGAGCACTGCCTGTTTATTATTTAGTCACCAGCTCAAGATTTTAAATTTCCATTGGTCTTTCTCTAAGTGTAGACTTAAATGTGTGTTTCACTGGGCTAAAGCAATCTGCATTGAGCTCACGTATGACCAGCCCTACCAAAATTTGGCTAAAGGATAGATGGGAAAGAGTTCACAAATCCCTACCTTTACAGCTAAACTATTGGCTTTGGATAATTTCTAGGGAGTAAGAATCTCTGTTATTAATTATTTACCTACAGCTAAGCCTGCCAGATTTAAAAGGAAATCTCTGAAACCATGATCACACAGATTGCTCTGTTTAAGTTAAGTGAGTAGGAAACAAAATGAGTAGATATAAGCTTGAGAGATTTTTGAAGTAGGTGAACACTGAGAGTAGGAGATGAGAAAAGGTGGGAATGGAAGTACTCAGTATATATTGTGTAGATGTGTAAAATTATCTAATAATCAATTTATTTAATAAAAATGAATAAATAAACAAAAATAAAACAGAAAGCATATGTACATACTTGATTATTTTTCTATTGCTGTGATAAAACACCATGATAAATGCAGCTTATAGAACAAAGAGATTACGTTGGAATAATAGCCCATGTTGCCAGAGCATGGATAATAGTCTGTGATTCTAGAGCATAGGTAATAGTTAATCGTGGTAGAATAGGGATAGCAGGCAGCAGGTGACTGGGGCAGCAGCTGAGCGCTTGTTTCTAGGATCACAAATAGGAAGCAGAGAACAAACAATTGAAATCAAATGAATCTTTTGAAACCTCAAAGCTCTCTCCAATCCCACCCTGTCTTATTTACCTCCTCTAGCAAGGCCACACTCCTATTCCTGCCCAAAGAGCTACCAAGTGGGGGCCAAGTACTCAAGTGTCAGAAACTTATGGAGGACATCCATTCCTTCAACACAGACAGAATGAAAATCCATTACTTCAATTGACATTTCATGCTATAATAATTACAAGCTCCAGTATAACAGGCTTATATCTCTAATGGCATTTAGGATGACCTCAGATAATTCCTTTAAATACTGAAGGAACAAAGAAATCAGGAACAGCTTGACTTTGAGGAATAAGGAAGAAATTTAGACAATGGAGCTGAAACATCATGTCCAATTTTGAGCTCTAATAAGTGTGATCATTTGAGTGTCCAAGATTTACTCCGATAATTTTCCAATTCATTTATGTCAAAAGATAAATTCTGTCTTAAAGATAGAACAAGGCTGGAAGAACTTTGCCTATTTCTAGGATATAAGAAGGTGGTGTCATATATGCTGCAGAGGAAAATACAATAAAAAAGAATTTTGTTAGAGTTTTCAATGATTGGATTTATTAAATAACTTTGTGAAAAATGTTCTACTCCACACATATTTGAAATTATGGGTTTTGTTAAGTTTATTTTTATTCTAATCTTCTCATTAAGGTATCTTCTGTCTTGATGATACAATTTAATCACAACTCTTAGCCATTTAAAATGCAGACAACAAATATTTATCAACCAGAGACCTGTGTGAATTTAATGTAGTTGTTTCTTCTTCATGCTAAACTCACCCCATATAATGTCATGCCTTTTATCTAGTCTTCAAGTTAGTCTTGAGTAGGAATATTCAGAATGCTTTGGTGTTTGTATATAATTATCTCCTCTTTCATTATTAAAATACTAGGCTAATCATTTGAGTTATAAGTCTATGAACAATATTAAGTAATATTATAATAGTGTGTTATAATTTTATTGTAGTGAATATATATGTAAGACAAAAGGAAAGCCAGTAAAATTAAAAGAAAAGATAAGTTAATTTTCCTGAGTCACAAATGTGTAGGTGACCAGAGAGTATGGCTTGAAGAAGGCTACAGTAACATGTTACAGAAGCCAGTTGCCAGGGAAAGACAGAAAATCCTTCCTCACATGGACTACATACCATAACCAGAGACTGATTGAGAATATCCCACAACAGTGGGAAAACACTGGACAGTGTAAATGATCCACAAAGGGTCATTGTCCTCCGGGTCTGGCCCTTTTGAAGTAGATGTTCTTTAAATCTCTGTTTACTAACCCAAACACATTATTAAGACTACTTTCCCTGTCTCAATAGATGATCTATCTATTTTCTTATATTTCTATCATGGCCACCAAAACCCCATGAAGCCAATGACATTCCTGGGGATTAGACTTGAAAATATGAAGAATAAATGAAAATATTGACTCTAAAGGATGAGTATTAGAGAAAAGATTCTTTTAGATTTATAGATTGAAATTTGAGATCACAGTGGGCAGAAAAGGAGGGTCCCAGAAACAGGCACTATCAAGATATTAATTTTTGGTTTTTGTTTTATTATTCGTTTTGTTTTATCACCATTTTAAAGATATGGGTTGGGACATGAGCTTGCCAGTCTAGTTGCCGAAGCTTAAAGGGTAGGGGCTTCAGTTTTGGTCACGTGGTCAAGTGTAGACTCCTGGCAATGCTATTGCGCTGAACCAGGAAACCAGAACCAGATTTCTTCTTCGAATTATGGCCTCCAATGAGTACATTCTCATTTTCAGTTCTCATAGATGTCTCTGCCTCACTTGACCAATTTCTATCTCTTGTTCCAATCATTTACGTTTGCAATCGGAAGCTCTTGTTTGGCTTTCTCTTAACTGGGCGTCTTTCTCTCCTCTTTCTTTCTCTTCATTCCTCCTTTCATGGTGCTGAAGTTCAGAGTATGCCTGAACCATCTCTCTGGATCTATGGTGTTAGCTGAATCTATAACAGGGTAGAGATACTGGTCAGCGGTGTGACTGAGCTTGACAGTATTTGAGATGGCTGAACATAAGAGATTCAGTTGGACCCACAGTGGCTCAGAAAAGGGTTGTTGGCAAATTATGCTCTGATGCTAAATGGGCCCTTCCCCCATAGCTATCAACCAAGGCAAGACAGAGATGTTTAAGTGGTTGCTATAGTTTTCCAATGACTCTGGGGATTCCCCAAATTTTCCAGTGTGACCAACATTCATATATTCCTAATCTTTGTTCCATCTTTCAAAATAATTAAAGCTGACTAAACAAGATCTGAACAAGTATATCACTAGCAGATATGCTAACATAGAAGTGAGAAGTCCCATGGGTTAAATCTATAGATGAAGAACTACAGACAAGCAAAGAATGCCTAAAGCAGGAAAATTGTTCCTCCCAGAAATGAACACCTTAATTGACTATCCAGAATCAAGTTGTCAGCCCTGAAATCATGTACATAAAATTAAAGAAAAAGAGACCTTGAATTCTAAAGGTATTAATAAGAGTATATAGGAGAAGTTTGAAAGAGCGACTATAAGGAGAAAAATGCACAAGTATATTTTAAACTAAATTACAACTAAAAATAAAGTAATAAAAAATGTCAGATTCAAATGTAGTATAATTCTTACCTGAACTTTGAATGCAATGATATCACCCAGTGTCCTAATGCTTGCTGCCTTCTAGATAACACTTTTGCTGCAGGATGCCTAGTTTACTTCTGTTTTTGTGGGGTTCTAACTGTCTTCAACTCCTCTCCAGGGTACAGAGTTGATTCTCAAGACAGAAGCACTTGCTATCGAGCATTAGATTTAAAGGAGTGGGGCAGAAGTCCTTGACTGTTGTCACTTCATCATACAAGCAAACAGAAGATTTTTTTCATAGGTAAGATCATGACATAAAGGCTTTTATTGAAAATTAGTACAGAAGGCATAAACCTTTTAATGAATGGCGACATGATAGTTGATGTACCCATGGACTCGGACATATAATTATGCTAAGCTTTGTAGTGAGCATTATTCTTAAAGGAGGGTTTTTATAATAGCCATATTCACTGTGGCAAAGGGATAAGTTACAGAAATGCTTTAAACCTGGGAGAGACCATAGACAGCTGATAAAATCCTGGTTGGATAAACAGTAAATTAAGACTAACATGAGACACAAGCCAGTGTTTCTAGTCCCTCTGAGGCTATCTCTGAACATGGCCAAGAAAGCTTCTTTGAGAGGCAGGATGCTGTCTAATTTGTCCAGTTTCTTATAAGATTTTGAGAATAAATGAAGTCATGGTACTTGTAACTGCATTTAATGTCCTTTGGACCACATATGTCGAGGACCAGTCTTGACAAAAATACCTTTTACCAGCGTAGGAGTATGGAAATTTTAGAAATATAAGTAAAGAATATGAAGATATATATGAATAATAAGACAGAAAACATAGAATAATAATATGGGATGGTATTCCAGTGATTGAAATCCTGAAATTCAACTGCACTTACTTTCCACAGCTATTATACCCATCATAAGTGGTGAGTTGGCAGGGGGAGAGAAGGTAACAAAAGACTTTATTAACATGATGTTGTCTTCTAATATTACACTGACAGCATTATAGAAAGTGTGAATTATATAATTATAAAACTTGGGCAGTTATCACTTGATAAACCAGAATAAAAATAAAACCATGTAGACCTGAAAACTCTAAGGTTAGTTGTCATTTCAGATAGATTAACAGTAATGATATCAAAATTATAGAGGTGTTCTAAGATATCCAACTGGAAAATCATAAAAGAAAACTTTCCCAACCTACAGAAGGATAGGCTTATGAAGGTACAAGAAGCTTACAGAACACAAAATAGACTGGACCAAAGTCCAGTCGAAGAGAGGGTGGAGCTATAATATGAGCAAAGAGGTCAAGACCATGATGGGGATACCCACTGAAACAGCTTATCCGAGAAATGGGAGCTCACTGACTCTGGAATGACAGCGCGGGATGATGGGGGGGGGGGAGGTGCAGGAAACCAGCATAGGACCAAACTAGGCCTTCTGAATCATGGGTGACAGTTGTGTTGCTGGGACAGTCGGTAGTGCCACTGTTTGAACTGGCTTTGTGGAGCCCATTTTCTTTAGAGGGATATCTTGCTCAGCCTAGATATAGTGAAGAGGACTTTGGTCTTGCCTCAAAGCGATGTGCTAGACTTTCTTGATACCCCATGGGAAGCCTTGCCTTCTCTGAGGCCTGAGGCGTGGATGGGGTTGGGAGGTGTTGGATGGAATGGGAGGAGGGGAGGGATTAGGAACTAGGATAGATATACAAAATGAGAAAAGATTGCTTTTTTTAAAAAAATATACCCAACTGAAAGTTTTTCACAAGCACAGACTACATGGCTGCTTTACATGCATGTATTCATATACTTTGAAACTTAAAAATTTTACAGAATATGCAGTTTCAAAAAGATGTTTTCATGACAATGATTCAGCATATTAATTATGTCCACAATACCTTAGTTTATACTGATGTTTTTATTTTTGTTAAACCTATTTACTAAAGTAAACAATTTTACAGTATATAAAGGGACCAGAAGGAAAACAATTCAGAAAGCCCTAATGAGTGTGTTGCTACGAGGTTAATATTTGTAATATTTATTTAAGGGGCTTTATCAGGAAAGTAGAACCCTTGGTCACAATACAAATTTATTAATAGAAAACAAAAATCAAATAATTGAATAATAATACTATAGCTAATCTTGGTGACTGTTATAATCAAGGTCTATTCAAAATCTAGAAGTGCAAAGACTGGAAAATTCAGTATATTTTTGACAAAAATGGAAATTTGAGGGTTGCAGCAATGGACTTGAAGAAAGATCTGCGATTTTACTCTATTGAACACTATCAATTTTGTGTGGCACCATTGTGTTGATGATGACTGGAGACATGTGACACATGGTTCAGAGAAAGGGATTTTATTGTCATGGAACAGCAAACAGCATGAGCTTCAGACTTTCATCAGTTTTCCTTGTTCTGCAGAATCTGCAGCAGGAATGCAAGCTGTTCCAGGTAGATGCTGTTCACATAGTAAATTCGTATCATATCTGAGCAGCCCCAAAGTTTGTTAGCATCAGTCATTTTACAGGGCTGCAAGCGAGCATGGATTTTGCTTCCTTCATGTAAGCACTCTCTTCCTTTTCCACACTATTTGTAGCATAAGCATTCTTGTAAAGAAAATCTAAAACAAAAGTGCTGTTGTGTATAGTATTGCAGGAAGGCTGGAGATTCACAGAGAATTGTTTGCCAAGGTTCTCCTGTCTTGAAAAACCTCAAATGCACTAGCCATGTGGGTGTTTAGTTTGCTTCTCAACTCATGGGTGTATTTCAAAATGTTGGAAGCTTATTCTTCTAATTTTGTTAAATATCATCTATCCCATTGGCTTGGTCTTTTGGCATTTCATATAATTATCTTGCACACAGTGCTATCACTGCTGGGAATCCTTTAGTGAAGATATTCTTGATGATCTGGCATGACATTTTGGGCTTTTTGTACACGTGGGATCATGTCTACTTTTTATTCAGTTTGCTATTTATGATTTTACTCTAAATATCTGAAATTTCTGCTAAGTTGAGATTTGTCAATGCCTTTTCAAAGCTATATTTGTGTTTAGTTTTTTTCCAGTAATTTCAAAAAGATGAAAATGCAAATCAAATCAAGACAGATTCTGCATTGATATCCTTTAATTTCATCTGTTTTCACTGAGACAACACTTACGCAGTAAGAACGGTGGAAAGTCATTGGCAAAAGAAACTAGTTTACAACACAGCTAGAAAAATACTGAAACTCTTTTTTCTATTTTGCTTAATTTGCATCCAGCAAACATTACAAAAGAATCACTAAAATATTCATTATTTCTGCTTTGATTGACAACGTGGACTAATGACAAAACTATTCTTTCTAGTTATGTTATAGCACTATATGGTACAAACCATCTTTCTTATTAATCAATACTTAAACACTCCATAGAAAATATAAGTATAATGATTTTGTTGCAGATATTTATTTAATAGCATTATTAATTTATTCATATTGTACTAATTATAATTGTTTTCAATCTTGGTAGCTTAAGGATCTATATGTATTTAGGAATATAATTGTATACATACATAACAACATTTCATATAAAAAGAATACATTAATTTGAAAGGTTTATGGAGGGGTATATGTGTGTGGTTCAGGTGGAGAAGAAAAAGGAGAAATGATGTAATTATACTATAATCTCAAAAAATAAAAAAGGATGAATTGAGTAATTGTTTTTTAGAATTAGTCTTCATTTAGTTTAACAATGATGGCAATGTCTATAGTTACAACTGAATTCTCCAAACAGTATTAATAAATATGCCACTTTTAACTTGTATAAGGTGATACTTTTTCTTCTAATTATGAAATAAGTTTCGAATAAGGCATTTACAGAATCTTGTTTAAGATATATATATATATCAATCAACCAATCAAAAGTTATTTATGCACTGTGCCAGCAAAAAGGGACTTTCTACTAGACCCCCATGTCAGGCTGGGGAGGAATTTGGCAAACTGGGGAAATTGGAAAGTGAATGCCTTCTTGATAGTAGAAAAACTGCTGCTAGAGTCATTCCGTGGCAAAAATCTAACACATTAACGCAGTAGTTTTGAATGCTTTAAGAAAGAAGTTAACAATTTTATGTAGCTCGTTTTCTACACTAAGCATGAGTCAGCTTGCAGACTGGCAGGTTTCTGAGCTCTGCTATTGATGGAAAGTGGCCCCTGAAGACTGGTGTTAGGAAGTCCTTTCACTTTCTAATTAGCCTCTAGACTGACAGAGAAGTCACTGGGATGGGTTAGGCTATTTGTGGGAGTGTAGATGCCTTTCCTCCAAGGCTGCCTTGTCAGTATCATCCTCCATCTCTGAAGAAGAAAGTGTGACTCCTCAGTCCTGCTCATGTGTGCCATGGGTTAGTATTTTCTAATTAACAGGAAAGAGAACGTTCTACCTCAAAAGCTCTTTTATTGAACTAATAGTTCCAATGTGATAAAACAATGTAACGTGCCCATATGTAAAAGAAGCCAATCTCATGCTTATAATTAGGCCAATTTGCGCTTAGTAATGGGGTGATACCCTGAAATGTGGCTCATTTGATGTGCAAATCTTTGAACCTGTTTGAATTCATTATTAATCTATTAAAAAAGTGAGGTTGAAGCACTGAACTTTGGAAACCAACCAGTAGTGTGCAAAAGCTTTCTGACCTGCTTTCTCCAAAAATAACTACTTCTTAGTATTACAGTAGACTTAATCTTACTCAGGAATTTTATTTTCTTCAGGCATTACACTATTCTAATTTCCTTAACTATTATATAATGTTGTTGAAGTACTTGTGATGGTTTTCACAGGCAACCCTGAATGTTAATAGTGGGGAAATTAATCCTCCTAGGTACTAATTATGTTAAAAAGCCCTGTGAGGTTTGAGGAGGTGTTTGTTATAGTATTGAATTAATGATTAAATAATAATTACTGAATATAGTAAGAATATTGCAATCAAAGGCACTTGCAGAAAATTCTAATGTGTAATACGCAGGTGGGCTCCCTGTGATGAGCTCTATACAACAGGATCTCAAAACCAAGGTGCTAACATATTATATGGAACTCAAAATATTCCATTATTCCTGTGTTCAAGATAAATTTAAACATGTCATAGGCATGAAAGTACGGTTTTGAGGATGCAATCAAAGCATTGTTTAGTTTTATTTGCTATTCTTCATTTACCTGCCAATCTTCTGGACCTAGTGATATGCTTAATTGAATTTCTCAATAGAGGTAACCTGGGTTTAAATACATCTCACCTACAGTATAAATTGTGTAGTGTAGGAGCAGGCAACAATTCATGTCTTAAAGGCATAGGATTACTTGGGGCAGTTTTGGAGCATTAAGACACTGGTAGTCTGATCGTTCCATTTTACTTGAAAAAAAAAGAAGACTCATCTTCTAAAGCCTTTTAGCTTTATTTTTAGTTATTGCTTTGTAACTATCCATAATTATATTCTTATAGTTTATAATTTTATGTGATTGTTTTTGTCTTAATGAACAAAACTTGTTTTAGATCTTATCTGCTTTAATAATATAAATTGGTTAAAATAATGATATAGTCAATCAATGTTTTTTTAACATGCATTTTATTTTTTAACTAGCAAACAGGTTTCCTTTTGATATTTTCATACTCACATATTGCCTAATTAGAATGTCAACTTAGGAATTATTGAGATCAGATTGGCCTGTGGATATTTTTGGTGGACTGAAATTTTTAACTATTGGCAGTGGGTCCAGCCCATTCTGGGTAGCACCATTCCATGTGAAGTTGATTAGGTAAGAAAACTAGATAAACACAGATAAATATGACTGAGACAGTAAGCAACATTCTTCTACAGTTTTTGCTATAAGTTCTTTTTTATATTCCTATCCTAGAACCCCTCAATTATTAACATGTTAGCAGATGCAAACCCTCTCATTTTCTATATTTATTTTTATCAGCATATTTTATCACAGAGGTGAAAGTAGAACAGTTGGATTTTTATTAATATTTCCTTCCCCATTATTTTCTATGTACCATTGCTCTCCTCAGTACTTGAATCTTTCTCCTCCACTACCTCTCTGTCCACCTTCATGTCAACTATGTTATATTGCCTTCCCAAACTCCCTTGCTTAAAATTTCATTTTATGTCAAAGACTCCTTTCTGGTTTCCTGACTTCTACCACACTCAAGCATTTATAAAACATAAATATGTTTTTATATACATATGTACATACAAATAAAACATAGATACATATTTATACATTCATAAACTACAAGAATATAAAATTTAGTAGCTAGCATCTGTGTATGAGCACGAACATGCCATTTTTGTTTTTCTGAGCTCTAATCATCTCACTTAGTAATTCTCTAGTTCTATATATTTTCTTACTGATTTCATAATTTTACTAATTTATGGCTGACTAAAATCTACATCTAAGATGATTCCATGTCTTAGGTATTGTGAATTGAACAGTAATAGACATGGGTATGCAAGTCTCTCTGCAGTAGGGTATAGATATCTTAGAGTATGTTTCCAGGAGTACAATTAACTATTTTCCTGACATTTTATTCTATTCTAAATACCCCAAAATTGTTTAAATTTTGATCAGTACAAATTAGAAGGTCCTCTAGATTCCAAGTAACTCCTGACTTCATGGCTCTTGATCCTCTATCTTCCTTAAAACATCAGCAAAAATCTGTAGTCAAGTTTCCTAGGCAATTAGTTTTTCCCCTTTGCAGTGATGTTTGTAGAGGGAAGGTCATGACTTCAAGCCAGAAAGGGAACCATTCCCCCATTATTTTATTTGCATAGCACGTATTGCATAAAGATAAATTGAATGCACTGTGGCTTTCGCTAAAAGCCCTGGAAGCAATCAGGACTGCCCTCATTTGCATGGCAAGGTTGCACACAAAATTGTTCTTCCTAACTGAATGAAAATACCTATATCTCTAGAAATCAACTACTACATTCAGGTGTCTTTTCTATTACTACCATGTTCATTGCTCTTTTAGCTACTATAATAATCTTCATTTGGTTCCAGTCCCATCCTAGTCTAAGGGATGAGTTATTGTGCAATTCACCGATTCCCCGAGTTGGAAGTTACTATCAGTCTCACAGGGATGACTGTGCTTAACTTATTGCTACATAATTTATATTCTTCATTTGTGCTAAGTCTCTTAAATCCACAGCATTTTTCAATCTCACCAATGTTCCCAGTGTGTACAAATTTTTCAGTACATACATGAGCCTAGCGCTATTCTCTTGACTGGCAATTTGTAATAATTTTGTCATCTCATACAATCTACTATTTTTCTCAACCTAGCCTTTGTGTTGAGCCAATTAGTATGCCTTTGATATATGAAATCATTTACCCCTTGCTACTCGTACTTGTTTTGTTTTAAATTTATATAGCTGTATAGAGTGATAATTTGGCATACTATCAGAATTGTTCTTTATAAAAAAATTTCCTGTCATTGTAATGCAAGTCTTTCCTTTCTTAATACAAAACTACTAATAGAAGCTACAAAACATGCTGTGTTAATGGATGGATGGATTTAGAGATTAAATGTGTATATAGGAAAGTGAAATATTGTAGTAGATATGGAGTGAAAATATGAGAAACATTGTTACATAAAACAAATGCTCTGTTTATATATATGGAGAGGGGAGATTTAAAATGTGATTCCCTTAAATAAGCCATCTGGATAGGCTTATCAGAACGTTAAATTTTCTGTTTTATCAAGTTAGATATGCAATCTACATTACAACTGATAAAACACTTTCTTTTTCTTTCTGTTTTTTAATGTATCACTGAGGCTTTTATTCTGCATGTGGAACCACCGGGGCGGGGGTCTTGCCAGTGACCACCCTAGAGGTTACATTGTGTTCCCGACACTAGCTTGGAAGTGAGGTGACAAACAATGACTTGACCAGTCACATGATTACAAAGCTGGGGTTTCCAGCAGGGCTTCGGGGGGTCAGGTGAGGCAATAAGGATGTCTAAGGAAATGGTGGCATAGGAGGGGAAAGCACTGGGCTGGCCTTGGGCCGCCTGATAACAGGGACAGGATCTAAGCAGTTGGTGCCTCCAGGGATCTTCACCCACACTTTACTAGACTAGGGGGTTCCTGAAGGACCTGCCGGCAAACTTGGACTTGCTGCCCAGCTCTTCCTCTATTCTAAGAATCTGGTTGTACTTGCTTAGGCTCTTGGATCAGCAAGGAGCACCAGTCTCGATCTGCCCAGTGCAGAGCCCCACCACCAGATCAGCGATGAAAGTGTCCTTAGTCTCCCCGAGAACGATGGAGCCCCATGACACTGCAACCATTGGACTGGGCCAGCTTACACGCATGCAGAGACTAGATCATGGAGCCGATCTTGTTCGCTTTGAGCAGAAGGCAGTTGCAAGACGTCTCACTTACAGCCTTGGCAATTCTCTTAGGGTTGGTCACCTGTAAGATCATCCCCCACCACCTGCCTGCACTAGCTGTGAACTTCTGCCAGGCTTCCCAGTCTTCCTGGTCAAAGGGGTCCTCCATGGAAACCACTGGATACTCCCAGATGAAGGGTTTATGCAGATCGGCCAGCTGGTTGGGTGTGATCTTCTGGAATCATCAGAAGACTTGAAGTCCAGGTCATACTTTCTGGAACCTGAAGAACGCAGAGGCAGCCATGCTCATGCAGATGACAACCTGGTTAGCCTTCCCAATTACGTTCTTCTTCAGCAGCTCCAGAGCTCTTTTGTTCTACAGGATGTTCGGCGCAAATCTGCCCTCATCACCCACATTGGTGGCATCCTTCTCATATTTCTCCTTCATGACATTCTTCAGGTTGTGATAAACCTCTGCTCCAGTATGAATGGCCTCCTGAAACTGGACACCCCCACAGGGAGGATCACGAACTCCTGCATGGTCAGCTTGTTGCCAGCATGAGAACCGCCATTGATCAAATTGAAAGCTGGGACCGGCAGGAAAACTTCAGGGTTGCCAGTCAAGTTCGAGATGTGGTGGCAGAGGGGTTCCCCGTTTTCCGGAGAATCAACTTTGCAGACAGCCAGGAATACTTCCAGGATGGCATAGGCACCAAATTTGGATTTATTCTCAGTGCTGTCCATCTCAATCATCAGTTTGTGGATCTTCTCTAGTTCTACAACATTCAATTTCTCACTTACCGGAGCAGATGCGATAGTTTTATTGATGTGTTCAACATCCTTTGAGACACCCTTACCCAGCTAGTGCCTCCCATCACTGAATTCTACGGCCTCATAGATGCCAGTGGAGGCACCGCTGGGCACACAGCTCAGAAGAGACCTTTTGGGATGTTGATATCAGCCTCAACAGTAAGATTCCCACTTGGACATGGACCTTGAGAAAAGACATGGCGAGTTTCTGGTAGTCAGATTGCCATGGAGGAAAAGGACAGAGGTTTCTGTACACACCCTGGAGAGCATTTAGGAGGGATGTGCCCCCGATCCTGTTCCTGAGGTGATCAAACAGTTTCTTATGGCATTATTTTTCAGTGGAGTCTTTTTTGTTATTGCTATTTAAAGAAATAATAATATAAGGCTCTCTTAAATTCATTTCGAGTGAATATACATGCATATGGATGATTTGCTTTTGGTCCTTAATTATGTCTGTGTAACAGTATTTCTTTACTAATATTCTAAAGCAGCCTTTTATAAACACAGCAATTAATCCCTTTGAAATTATATTGGAGGTAATAAACTGCTCATTTCCTGCATTTCCGTGCTTTAGGCTTAATAAAACATGTATTTTTCCATAGAGATAATTTGTAAAACTGTATCTGTTTTAGCATTATTTTTTATACAATTATGTGTCATGTGTCTTTAATATGACTCTCAGGTTCAGCAGTCCATTGGAAGGACTCGTTGGTCATAAAACCTGCTACAATTATAGATAAGATGGATTACATTGAGAAAAAAAGATTATAACAACAAATGAAATGGAATAATGGCAAAGTATGGCAGAGATCAGTTATGGCTTTCTGTGTCTTTTCCCCAGTATGCTTGCGCTACCATGTACCTAGTTCTTTTTGTAAAAATATGTAGTAGTACTTACTAAGTCACTTCCAGGGGAAGCTCACATGAAGCTCTGTGCACAGAAATTTCACTGGGTTGGTTATGTGGGCCAAGAGCCAATGATGTGACCATCACCAACTTTCCTGGCTCTAAACTCACAGAGCAGAAAAAGGTGTTCACTAAATCATCATTAGCACAAAATATATAGCCAAACTATGCAGCATGAACAAAGGCCATACATATTATGTGCTTTCTGATGGGCAGGGCAGAAGGCAAGCAAGGGCCAGCCCTTAAAGCAGGCAGTTCTTGAAAATGAACTGTAGAGCACTTGGCTCAGACAACTTCATTGAATTAATTTGTGTTTCTTAATTATCTACTCATAGAATCTGGAAGCATAGGAAAGGGTTTTATTAATTGTTTACATAGTTTTATAAGAATAAAGGATTCCTTCTCAGGCACTTATTAGAAACTGCTTCATAAGATCTCATGTCTACAAATGATGCCAGCCCTTGGGAATATGATCTCATGTGTGGGTTTCATTTTGAGTTAATGTTATCAGGACAGAGGAAAATGTCTAAATATAACCATGGATCTTGCCTAAAGGAAGAAGAAGAATGTATATTCAGCTGTCAGTCAAACATTTTTCCTATAGCATACTCTTTAATGTTGTTTAATATGATAGAACAAAACATGAATGCATAAGTAATGAGAATTCCAAACTCTTTACTACTCATAAATTACTTTAACACATATGCACAAACCTCTGTATGTATGTATCTGTTATATAATTGTATATATTCATGTTATACTTTGGAATTGGAGAGTTCCCTGATTGAATATTTAAAAATCATGATGCTCAAATTTGTGTAGTTATTGGAGAGAGGTGGAACCTTCAACAAGTGTGGCTTATTTGAAAAAAAGAAAAAAATGTTACTTGGGGGTGTGGCCTTTATGTTTACATTGTGTCTGTATCTCTTCTTTGTTTTTTTCTTCCAAACTGCCATGATTTGAGCATAGTTCCTCTGCCATGATTTTCTCCCTTGATATATATTTACCACAGTAGAACTAGTCAAAGCAATTGGGTCAATCAACTACTCCCAGAGACCTCTGAAACTGTGAGTCAAATAAGTCTTCCCCTTAACTACACTAAATATATTAAATAATATCATAGGCATAGACTAACCAAATGCATACTTATGTAGATACATGTGTCATATACTTTCTGTTTATTAATGTAAGAAGAAAGTAGAAATAAAATGATGTAATACAATAGGCTTATTTTTATTAAATGCTCGAATTGTTGAGTTTTGAGGACTCTTATAACACTATCCTTTATTCTTTGTCTGAATAAACTAACTTCTCATTTCCTCCTCCTGCTTCCTAATGTCTTTTCAATTTCCTATACAACTCCTGTTAAACATTTATGAAATGCTAATATTTCTCTGGATTCAGTTTTATTCATTTGCTTATTCAAGCTTTTAAAGGAAATTGATGTACATAAAATTGACTCTTGTCTTGAATACCTTTCATCTACTTTCTAATGCTTGCTACTTCCCTTTTCCTAGTGACTAATGTTCCCACCAGGGAATACAACGAAATTAATAATCTTGTGTATTTTTTATCTAACTTCACAAATAGCTGAAATTTGAAGCATTTCTTCAGAAAATCATTAGTGATAACACCAAGGAAATAATAAACAATTTTAGGAAAAGTCCCAAATCACAGACACTTCAATTCACTTCATAGGAAATTCTTCACATATGTTTGCTGAGCTATCTATATATTCTTTTATTCTGTACTTTTATATTTCCTTCCACTGCAACCATCACAGAGCATTATAAAAAGTAAACTATAAAGTTTGGAAATAGAGGAAAAGAGAAACTATAAATAGAAATGTTAATTGAGAAACCAGAAAGTGACAAGAGGAATCAAAATATTTTCATATTTGCTAATGTACTTGCCTACTCCATATATCTGACCCCTAATATGAAAGTCTGATGGTCTGCTGAGTTTATTTATTTCTCTATCTCTTATAAATTCCCATTTATATTTGTTTTATTGTATATTACATTTACTTCTTTTTCTAGTCTTGTTATAAATATGACTTAGCTAGTTTTATCACATACTTCAGTATTTTCTATTCTGTTTAATTTAGTTCAAACACAGCTATTGTTCAGTAAACTTTCAAGTATCCTTACGAAGAATGAATTACTTTCTTTTCTAAATATACATAACACTAGTCACAAACATCTTCTACTTTTTATTAAATTACAGATGTTTCCCATCAATATTTAGCTCATATAGTAGGACAGAGTGGGAAATATTTAAAGGTATAAATGAGGAGCAAATACAAAGGGGTAGATAAATAACATGCAATAGAAAAAAGGCAGGAGAAGGAGACACATACACACACATGGAGAAAGAGACAGAGAGAGAAAGAGAGAGAGAGAGGAAAGAGAGAGTATACTAACATTGTTACTTTCCACTATTTTTTCTTTCTATTACATGTGGCACTATCCGCATTCACAATTTTTAGACAATATGCTAGTAGACACACCCAGAATCATAATTTCTTAATACTTTAGTTACATCTCAATTCAATCAGGTACAATTAAGACCAATCTTGTTAAGTTGATAGCTAAACAGATCTCTTTAGACTTTAATAGTCCATCCCTGACATCCAAAGAAGTTTTACAATGTAAAATTATGCTGATTTTATTCACAGTTTTTATAATCTTAACAGTTTTGACTCTGTTCAAATTTCCAATTTCAAATTCTATTTTGAGACGAAATACAGTCTAAAATACTAGTCCCTAAAGAACAAATTATATACTTTAAATATATAAATGAAGAATGAATATTTCCTGTATATAAAGGAAGATATTAGAAAAGAAATGGGGAGTGTGATAGAAAAAGACCACAAGCTTGAAGATAAATAGCAAATTCTGCAGACCTTTGATCCCCAAGGTCTGCCTAAGGAGTCTGTTCTCTGCCTACAAAGAGAAAGAAATGTGCTTTTGTAGAGAATTGAAAAAAATATGTTTTTGCATAGAATTTTACATATTTATTTATAGACTTTAATGTTCTTTAAAAGATATTAAAATCCTTTTCAGTTTCTAACATCTCTTTCAAGTCTTATATTGTATGTAAATATTTTTGTTCAAACTAAAACAAGTGCATCATTTAGAGAAAAATAAAGAACCTTTTAGAAGTATTATTTACTCTTTCTAATCTTTTAATAATGGAGAATTCTAAACATTCAAATCATTAAACCAGTAGTAAATATATTAATTATGACTTTGGACATGACCATTTTTGATTCATCATCTACATAAGAACTAACTATAATTTCATTATATAAATAAAATATATAAATTAAATATAAATTAGTAGAATAATAGTATTATCTGGAAAGTAGACATTACAGATGAGGAAAAAAGACACATTCATGGAAAGAGGATCAAAGTTACATTTACAATGCTTAAGCTATGAGTGCTAGTATCAAGCTCCATGTAAAAATTTCAATTCTACAAATTGTTACTAAAGTTGGTATTGCAAGACAATATTTCTGCAAGGCTTTCTTAAAACCCACTGTCATGCTTGATAACCATACCAATATTAGCATTTTATATGTATTAACCCTTTCTAGAGCTAATGAAGAAAGGCCAGGGTTTGTTGGATTAGGATCATTTTATTAGAGAGCAAGGTGTTGGCAGGAATGGGTCAGAGGATGCTTGCTATATTAAAAAGAAAGACATTTCAAGGCAATACATTTCCGGATTGAGTTCTGGTCTGAAGGATTTGAGAGATTCAAAACTAAAATTTGCACTTAATTTCATCAGTTTTTATTATAATATGCAGTGCAACATGGTCTCTACATCAGAGACTGGATGACTGATTTCTTTGTTTTAGTATTCTACATTCAGACTGTCCTGTTCTTCCTGTAATGTCTTGTGTACTTTCAAACTCAGGAGACTGATCCTTCTGAGAGAATTAAAACCTGTGAGAGTCCTATGAGGAGTCTTTATAACAAGAGTCACTCGTTACTGAAGACTAAGTTGAATGCCTATAGATGTGAAGCTGAGATCTCATTCTATTTTACTCAAAAGTGTACATGAAATATTGCTTATTAAAATTGAATTTATTGAAACATTTTATTAAGGAGATAATACTTAGGCATAATTTCATAATTTCATTCTATTTGAGTTTTGTGGTCTGCTGGTTTGTGCAGCATTTAAAATTTAAAATGGTGATATAGTATGAAATAAATTCACCAAATATTTGTTAAACATTGTTACATTTTATGTGCAATAAACAAAATATGTCACTGACGTTATAAGTTTCTCATGCCTGGGAACAATTCATTTAGAAAGGAAAGAAGACACACATTAGATTAAAATGCATGTTATTAAATATTCAGAAACATTTGCCATGAACAAATTAGACAAAGAGTCATTCAATGAATTAAACACATTATTTTCTTTTTGTAACATGAGGGTTGGCTTGTTGGGGTTCCTGTCCTGCCCAGTTCCCAAAGCTGGTAACCCCCAAAGAAACTACACAGAGATCTATATTAACTATATTTAACTATAATTATATTAATTATAGTTTTCCTTTATAAATTGTTACCATTTGGGGCTGGTTATCATATGCACAATTATCATTTAGGAATTCTTTGCATTAGGAGTCTCCTTTTAGGATTAAAGTTGCTTTTCCATGAGCAAAATTAAAAACGCTCCATATCCTTCTCCTATACCTAGCTAATGCTCACAAAACGCGGGCCGCCTAATAGTACATTTACAAGTGAATGCTGTGACCATCAAAGAGAATGATAGAACTGTGCTGTAAGACATGCAACAGTGCAAGTATTGTGAAGAGGCAGCTGTACAACTTGTGGCAAGGAAGTAATTTAAGTTGCATTACAGCACAGAAAAAATGCTTGAACAGGAGAAAATTTGACATCTACGGTGAGGTTGAAAATGAATTTGTGAAAAATTCATGAACCATGACTTTAAAATTATTTGAATGAACAAACTTTGTATGGTTGCTCTGGCATCCAAACATGTGAATGTAGTCCCCCAAATCTAGACATTCTCCAAAATCCATCCTAGGGAAAGTCATAAATGGTACTTATGATGCTTCCAAAGGATGTGGGCTGAGAATGGGGAGGACAATGGGCAAGGGTGTGATTCTAAGTCTAATGAACATAACAATGACTTCTGAAGACATTACCCCTCCAGGGTCACCTTTACAGAATTAAATTTTCTCTTTTTTTTTCTTTTGGTTTTTTGAGACAGGGTTTCTCTGTGGCTTTGGAGCCTGTCTTGGAACTAGCTCTTGTAGACCAGGCTGGCCTCAAACTCACAGCCATCTGCCTGCCTCTGCCTTCCAAGTGCTGGGATTAAAGGCCTGCACCATCACCACCCGGCCAGAATTCTATTTTCAACTCTGAATGTCTATGAGACGTTTGTCTCTTTAGATAGTAAAAATCATTTCTCCATAATACACTGGATGTGAGGATAAAGATTTGTTTTGATTTGATGGAGTTATAGAAACAGAAAAAAATTCTTTAACACATGTAAAGGAAATGATACATACAGAAAATATGCATGTTGACCTAAATACAGTGTGATAAAGAACTTCTGGTCTTCTGCTCTGCCTGTTGATAAGGTTTTGACGAGGGAGAAAGACAATCCACAGGAATTTGGGAGACAGATTCAGTATGGATTCTTTGCCAGTTACAACCAAAATTTATACTCCATTTTATAAGGTATAGTTGTCTTATAAAATATGATGAAGTCAAATACATTACCACTAATTGTTGTCTGGTCACCTAGCACTGGAAATATGTAAAACAGTACATGTCATCAATGATGTGGAAACAAAAATGATGGCTCTAATCTCGTGGCCAGTGAGAATAAGAAGCTTGTGTGCTTTTTCTATGCTCTCTTTTGAATACTCAAACAGTATGTTAAAAGCAAGGGAAAATTTATCCCATTGTGAAAGTGTCAAGTCCTATCTGTATCTTTTAATAATCCAACCAGAAAGGCCAATATTAGTATTTATGTGCATACAGAATAACTGAACACCCATTCCCATATTTTACAGTTGTATTAACTTACCATCAACTACTTACATATGTCAAGGAGCCACTTGAAGCATAGACATTTAAAATGCTTCATTATCTTAGTTATCATCTTATATTTTGTTAATATTGTGAGTAGTAAATATTGATAGCATATAACATACTATTTTTTCATAAAACTGAGTATAATGATGTTATGAGACCTTCCCCACTATCAACAGCAATGGAATTTAGTTAAGGAAATAGTCATTATAGATATTAAAAGAAAAATACATTTACTATGTCAAATAAGATGAGGCAGTGATCATCTGTGAATGGTGAGTACTAATGTGTTCAGTTTCATTTATGTTTTGAAATGAGGCTAATAATTCTTTAATTCTAATTTTTAGCTCTTCACAATACAATCTCTAGTTTGTTTCTGATTGGTATTATTACTTTTCTGATGTTCACTGGGGTTTATCTGTGTGGAAGTTTGAATGAAAATGGCCCACATGGATCCAAAAGGAGTGAGTGGCACTATTAGCAGAAAGTGTGGCACTGTTGGAGTAGGTGTGGCCTTGGTGGAGGAGTCTGTTCCTAGGGTGATCTTTAAAGTTTCACATGCTCAAGACAGGCCCAGTGTCACTTTCTATTCCAGCTTCCTGCCAATCCAGATATAGATCTCTCTAGCACCATGCCTATATGCTGCAATGCTTTCTGCAATAACAATAATGAAATAAATCTATTCACTGTAAGCTGGCCGCAATTCAATATTTTCCTTTATAAAGGTTGTTTTGGTCATAGTGTTACCTCACAGCAATAGGAGCCCTAACTAAGACAACCTGTGTGGCTTGTGGATCCAAAATTGTTTTCAATGACAAATTTTATTTCTTCAACAAACACAGGACTGTTTACATTGTGTAATCTGTGGTTGGATACTATAATGAATTTATTCATTTAACATAACACATTTAATTTTATGGACCCAAAGTTATTCACAATATTTCTTTATCGTTTATTTTAAAATATGTATTGGAATTTTTCATTCAATGCTCATTCTTAGCTCTGCTTTCTCTTCATTTGATTGAGTTTCTGTGTTTTAGCAATAATGAACAGGTTATTGTCTCAACATATACCTAATCAAATTGCTGACTCTCTCTCTTGAATATCAGTAATTAATTAAATAACATATTGTATCATATTTGTTTTAATTATGTAGTTGTTGAGTATATTAAATGCTGTATGAGATAGCATGTGACCATTCTCATGAATATTGTGTATGACTTAAAATATTGAGCTTTTGATGTGGAATGTTCTTCTGTATATGTATTGCTTTTATTGGTTAATGAATAAGAAGCTGCTTTAGCATATGGTAGAGAAGAATATAGCCAGGTTGAAAGGGAAATAAAGAGAAGGTAGGCAGAGTTAGGGAGATTCCATGTAGCTGCCAAAGGAGGCAGACACCATGTAGCTACCCAAGAAGCAACAGGTGACAAACCGTGAGCCTCGGAGTAGAAAATAGAATAATAGAAATGGATTAATATAAGATGTAAGAACTAGGTAGAAATACACCTGATGTATTTAGCAAACACTATTGTAATTAATATAGTTTGTTTTTGATTATATGGGTCTGGGCAGACATGAAATGAAAGAGCATTCTCCTCTTACAGATGGTGCCAATGCAAGGCAAGAATTTCCATAGAAGATCTAAAAACGCTTTAAAGAAAACACAAGACTGCTTCTAGGCCCACAGAAACAGGAGTCAATTGGAGTCTTGTTGATAGTTGCATATTTTTAGATAGGCTCTGTTTGTATGTGGCAAGTATAGGCACAGCTCCTTTAAGAGGTTTCCTGACTCAGCTTCATTAAGGTAAGGCTTCCTGGTTCATGCTGGCAGCTTAAACTCTGGCTCTTTTGAGAGGTCCTAAACTTTAATTGCTTTGTGAGCAGTATGCTGCTAGTTGCTTAATGGTGACATAGATCCACTGCACCCTTGGAGCTGGGGAGGTGAGCACGACTCACAAAGGCAGTGAAAATGCCTCTACCATGTTGGACTAGAGCAAACAGGCAGTGCTGTGAAGCTGGTTCTATCCATGCCCAGTTAGCACTTAAAAAAAAATGGAGTGCACTCCTGGTCAGAAAATGATTACAGATATTCAATAAAGACAGATTCAGATGAAAAAGACCTCTGAATGGATCACAGTTGTATAAATGTATGTAGCCTTGGGAGAGAGAGGAAGAAAGTATAGACAAGAATACAGATAGTCATATATTAACTAGTAGAGATAATAAAATAGATATTAAAAAGTAAGAGAGTAAAAAATGCTACATAAAGATGGAATATATACAGAGAGTTTGGATTATGTATACTATTGTGTTTTCTTTGAAATTTTGGCTACAGAGAGATGTTTATTCCTGGGGGCTGCTAAGTTAAACCAACATAAAGGTATGTTGGCTTCAAAATTTTAGTCTAAGGATATGCTACTTTGAAAAAGAGAGTCTGCTTTTGTTTTCAAAGAAGATGAGACGTGGTGGACCCCTTCCAAGCTAATGTGGTTTGATGAAACAAGACCCCCGAAAGATCTGTGTGAACCCTAAGAAAACCTCACCCATAAAACAGCAGGAAGCACTTTGGAGAAAACTATGCCCAAATTTCCAGAATGATTGTTTTTAAATGTTGGTTTCCATTTAAAGGGGGTTGATTATAAATGGTTAAAGGGTCACAGTCAATCTTTCTCTAAAAAATGGGGAGGGGGAGAAATGCTATAAAGATGAATACTTTGCATTGGTATGGTCTTTGATCTATTGATAATTGAAATTCAATTTGCAACACTGTGTATATGTATTCCCATTCTTGCTTAAGGTATTATGTTTGTGTATCTCATTTAAAAATGTAACATATAGTTAAGAAATACAGATTAATAAATATTCTTCTATAATAATCAAACTTTTAATCATGTTAGTTAGGTTTTCTAGATATATAGAGATATATTTCAGTTAGATAGATAATCTTGAACATTTCAAAGGCCTATGGAATATGGCATTTAAAATGTTTTAAGAACTTAGACTTTTATCAACAGCAAGACATGTCTGCTTCTGGCAGCAACAATTACTTCAAGAGGATGATGGGCATCAAAGAGGCTCCTAATGGAGTTTGCTAGCCATTTGGTCAAGAAACTGTTCTTGCCTGTACTGCTTAATGTTATTTGAACTGGACATGCAGAACCCACAGAAAAGTTATTACTGAAATTTTTAAAGGACAGGATGGTCTGTCAGAGCTCTGCTTCACAGAATAAAATGCCAGATATTCTGCAGGACACAAAAGAAAGCAACTGATGAAATTTGCCATTACAAAGCAGAACAGATCTTCAAGTTTCCTGCTTCATGTAAAAGTTTGCCAGATACTATGAGCCTATACGCTAAAGATGGATACCCAATGTTACAGAAGAACTTTGGGTGACTGTCCAGGCAGTGAGATGTTTCTGTCAGTTCCAGAACTTCGGAAGTTGCTTAAAATGCACTTCCCGTTAACTTAGGTAATATTATAAACTTCTGTGGTCTTGGTGGAATTGAAGATGGATAATTATAGTTTTCCTTAGTTATGATAAAATATAAATTAAATATAAAACTTTAAAATCACAGATAGGATAGATGATACAGTATTTTCTTTAATTTACCAAATATAAATGGTCTATATATTCTAACTATACTTCCTGCTTGATAGCAGTTTCATATATGTGGTTTTATAATGTTAGCATTAATACCTTTTTTTAAATTAGACAGAAAAGGGGAGATGATGTGGGATGTCCTTCTTATATGTGTTGCTTTTATTGGTTAATGAATGAAGAATGTGCTTTGGCCTATGGCAGGGCAAAATATAGCCAGAATGGAAGGGATATAGAGACAGAGTAGGCAGAGTCAGGGAGACACCATGTAGCTGACAAAAAAAAAAAAACAAAAAACAAAAAAACCAGATGCAATGTAGCTGCCCAAGAAACAGAGGTAACAAACCACGAGCCTCTTGGTAGAATATAGAATGATAGAAATGGATTTATTTAGGATGTAAGAGATAGCTAGAAATAAGCCTGAGACATTGGCTAAGCATTATTGTAATTAATATAGTTTCTGTGTGATTGCTTGGATCTTGGTGGCAAGGAAACAAAAGAGCAGTCTCTGCCTACATGATTCTTTGTTTTATATATATATATATATATATATATATATATATATATATTCTAGAATAAGATTGTTCATAGTTATACAAGTATTCTCTTTTAATTTGTAAAATTTTAATTATGTGTAGGAGTTTATGTGTGTTTTTCTATGGGAACATGAATAAGATTTCAGGTGTCCATGGAGGTGAGAGGTAATGAATGTCCTCAAGCTACAGTTCAAGGACATTGTGTGTTGGGAACTGAACTCAGGTCCTGCAAAGAAATACTGCCTGTATTTCTAGAAACAGGAGACTGGATACCCTAGAGACCTAGGGTGGAAACAAACATGAATAAATAAAGGAACAAGCAAATAAATTTACCAATCAGAGAAAGGATCCCTAAAGAAATTCACCTGTATTCATGATGGATGCCTTGTCCAATCTTCTGATAATCTCCCTACTGCAGATGGGATCAGTCAGGTATGGTTATACTTCAACAATATGTGGAGAGAGGGGTTAAATTGGAGGTGTCTATTGGGTCCTCCCCTCAGGCTCTGGGAATTCTGGCTAAGCAAAGGAAAGACTGAAAAAGTCAAAGGGAATGGAGGGCATCAGGAGAATATAGCCTACCTAATCAACTAACCCGGGCTCACAAGGGCTCACAGAGACTGAAGCTGCAAGCACAGAGCCTGCAAGGGTCCTCACCAGGTTCTCTGTGTATGTTATGAGTGTTAGTTTCGTATTTCTGTGGGACTCCTAACAATGGGAAAGGGTGTTTCTCCATTTCTTTTGCTTGCTCTTAGGACCCTTTTCTTCCTATTTGGTTGCCTTTAACAGCCTTGTCTTATTGTATCTTGTTTTGTCCTGTTTGGCTGTTGTTTTGGGGGGGCCTGCTTATTTTTAGGAGGAAATGGAGGAAGACTGGATCTGAGAGAGAGGGTAAGAGTGTGTGGGAGAGCTAAAAGAAGTGGAAGAAGGGGATACTGAGAGAAGAACCTATTTTCAATAAAAAAGAGTATGTGCTTTTAATTGTTGAGCCGTATTTCCAGTCCTATCTTATTGATACTATTATTTTTTCAAATGAATTAGTAAAACAATCAAGTTTTCATGATGATCTATGAAACTCATTCAATTTTGGAAAAAAATATAAAAATTAATGATTTAGTAAATAGATTGGAGGCTTTGTCTAGTCTCAAAAATCAAAGTCACATGAACCCAGATGGTGTGATACATATCTAATATGTGAAATACAGCCCAGTGAGATGGAGAAGTCATAATAGTTATTCTTATAGAATGAATTTACTTTTTTCACTGATATGTCAAATTAATTAAGTAAGATAAAAAAGTGCTTTTAAGAAAAGCTCCTGGAATGAACAGATATCTGTAAGATGAAAATGAAGAAACAAAAACAAAGAGACCTATTTTTTATTTTTGTGCATCATCATAAATTATGTCAAAATTTAATTGTGCTACATTTCCTAATATTAAAAACTAACAAATTTTTGGTGAGAAAAGAATTCCTCATTGTTACAACTTTCTTAAGAAAATGATGATTAAATATTAAATTATACCTCAAATTAATGGATAAATAGACTTCATTATAATCAATAAATGGGACTTTTACAAAATACTCAGTATAGGAAAATAAAAATTATAACTCATGACCATAACATTTATAAACTAAAGCTATGACTAAAAGCTTCCATATAGAACTAAATATTTGCATAACTAATGACTTGTAAACCAATTAGACAATGGCATTATGTTTATTTGGACAGTTATGTGACAAAAGAAGGTATAAAGTATAAATACACCAAACTTTGGTGAGATATGCACTATGTCCACTTTACCATGCTGATAGCTATGATATTATACACATACAAAAATAGGAATGTTATTCAGGATAAATAAACATAGGAAATTCTGTAACTTTTAAAACATGGATGAAATTAGAGGATACCTTAATAATAATAATAATAATAATAATAATAAATAAACAAGATAAAGAAATGTATTTTGTGATGCCACATTTGAAAACTAAACAGAAAAAAACACTTAGACGGAGATTGTAGGGTAAATTCTAATTGGTCTTAATAATAAAATCCCAGACTCAGAGATAGGGGTTATTGCTGAAAGATCAGAGAAGCAGAGGAGCCACTTATTATATTTTACCTCTACTAAATCCTCAGACCAAAGGGTGAATCCTCAACCTGAATGCACTGAGCTCCTGTCTCCTCCCCATCTTATTTTCCTCTCTTTGTGCAACCACATCCCTTCCTGCCTCCAACTCCCTAGTGCTGGGATTAAAGGTGTGTGACACCCAGTACTAGAACTAAAGCCACCACTACCTGGCTCTATTTCTGGTGACCTTGAACTCACAATGATACTTCTGCCTCAGGGTAAGGAGTGTTGGGATTAAAAAGGTGTGTGCCACCACTGCCTGGCCTCTATGGCTAACTAGTGTGGCTAGCTCCAAACTCTGATCTTCAGGCAAGCTTCATTTATTAAAGCACAAACAAAATATCACCATAGGAGAGAGCAGAGTAATATTTAAGAGAGATTTGATTTTGTACGAGACTTTATGGACAATGTTGGTAAAAAATGCTCAGTGGTTAAATGTGTGTTTGTGTGTTTTATTCACTGCCCCTCCATTTCTTTCCCATTCTACATGTCTGCACGAGGTAAAGGTAAACTCCCTTTGATAGTTCATTGATTTCAGTTTCTGTATCTAGGGGCAGAGATTTTCCTATGAATGCCCCCAGTGTTAGTATTTCTTGCTGCTAGTGCTTTTAGAGAATCCGTGTTTAAGCTTTCAAGCCAGTATGCAAATCTGTTTTTGTTCCTTTACACAGAGGACTTGTGGGTGTTTCAAAACAGATATGCATTAAATAACTATTTATATAATGTTACAGTTGTTAGAACTAAGAGACTTTTCTAAGACATGTAAAATGAAAGAGAGCAGAACAGAGGCTGCATTTCTAAAGGTATGGCCCTGCCCATGTGTCCACCAGGCAAAGCAAAATTGAAATGGCCGTGTTATTTGAAAAGAACATGTGCTTATGTGTGCAGAGGCATTCAAGCACAGTCCTCACAATGCACCTGGATGCTTTCCCAGGGTGTTAGAATTTCCATTGGCATTGACTTTCACATAGTTACAATTCTCTCACAATCAGCATACAATTTTTATAAAATTAGAAACTATATAAAGAAGCTATTTTTATGGTGAAAAATAACACTGTTCCAATGCATTCCAATATACTTTACAATAGTTTTATGAAATCTATTATATCTGCTGTAAAAAGAATAATTTGAAAGGAGGAATGATTTTTAAATTGAATGGCCTCTTGGACACTGTTTCTTGTAAAATATTACTTCTCATTTTCATTCTTAAGTGGTATCACTGAATGGAATCTTATTTTATTTTCATAATTTTCTTGCTTTCTTATTGTTGAATTATATTTGAATAGATTACTCAATATATATTAATTTTGTTTTTTAAAATATATTTCAAACGATTGATTCCACATATATAAAAATTATTTCTCTTATTTTAATTTCTAAAAAAAATGTTTTTAAGTAAAATAAAACTGTATCATTTTTCTCTTTCCTGTCCACAGTCCAACACTTCCTATGTTAATCACTTACTCCCTCTCAAATTTTCTCAAATAATATATGTATGATATAAATTATACATGTAATATATATACACAAACAAAATAAATATATTTATCTTTATGTGTATATGTATCCATATTCCTATGCACATGTACATATTTATTTTGTTATTTTTTTTTAATTCTAGCAAAGTAGGAGACATATCTTCAGTACACCCCCTAAAATTTCTAAGACTTTTTACAGAAAACTCTTATAAAATTTAATTTGCTTGAGATTAAAGAAAAACTTCATTAGTAAGTGCTTAATTCTATATATTTGATTTGGCATAGGATATATTGCAGGGTTTTGTCTAAATTTGTGGTCTATTACAAGCTAACAAATTGCACATTTTTTTCTAATGTATATCCAGTTATTTATAGAGCAATATTTCCTGACTGATTTGCTATTTAATCTTTCTTAAAATAAATATTTGGCATATTTACATAATATATTTTGTATTATTAGTTTATATTTCTATTCTTTTGTAACACTACACAATCTTGAATGCATAACTTTACAAGTACTGTAATAACTGAAAGTCATGAAGTGAAATAAAATGAATTCTGCAACTATGTTTTTATTTTTTAAAAAAATGTGTTTTGGGTCTTCTAGAGGTTATTTCCACAAATATTTTACAAGTAGCTGTCAAAATCTTTTTCAAAGTAGAAATATTTTTAAAAGAGTGAGAGAATATGAAAACAGGTATTTAGGGAAGCGAAGACAGTGAACAAGTTATAGGAGGGGATGAATATGATCCAAATACATAATACTCAAAGGCTAAATAAAATCTTTGCTTTAAAATTTAGAGATATTCATAGAAAAGCATTAAATTTTTATATTACTTTAGCTAAAATAGAAACTTCTCTGGTTTGAGACTCTGAAATTCTGAATATATTATATCTCTATTTGTGTAATTCATCTTTAATATCTCTAAACCTTTCAGAGTTTGCATTCTAGGATGTTTTTCAATATTGCTTAAGTAAAAAAACCACTTGTCCCCTTAAATATTATAATATTCCTTAATTCTCATATAATGTGAAATATTTTAATATATGTATATAAAATCTGATAGTTTTAAATGGATATATATATATATATATATCCATTTTCATTTATAATCAGAATTGTGATGCTCAACTTTCCAATATTTGGGACTTTCCCAGAATCTAGTGATGTTATAATTGCATAATACTCATGGTGGTCAGAGTCATATTTACATCACTTAAAATATGCAATGTCTCTCATTATCACCCACAATAGGGTCTATCTTGGATAACTAACTTAGAATGTTATCATTTCTGAAGGGGTGAAGGTGTCACTCAAATACAATCACATTAATTTTTCTAGATCTATGTTTAAATTTATTAACTTTTCCCATGGAGTTTTTTTTGAATTTCTGTTTGTTGCATATCCATTTCTAGAGTTATAAACTTATAATAAATGTCCCCATTTCATTAGATAATACTTTTCCTCTCATATATTGCTATGTCCAACACTAAAATATGATAATTCTAGTCATATTTTACATACTACTTGTATGGTACATATATAGTACATATATTCTTCTATATTACCTTTCAACTAACATGTACTTTTTACATCTAAGGCACATTTATTATTAGACCTACCCACTCTGATATTCAACTTATTATTAATTATTTAAACATCAGAATGTATAACTGATCAGTTTACTTATTGATAGATATGATTCTATTGATTTTCTTCTTGTTAGTATTCTTTGATATTTTATTATATTTCTCACTCATATTTTTGAATTATTGATACATTTTTTGTATATTTCTTTATTTCATCCATATTTTGAATTACTGATACACTTATATATACAGATTATTTTTATTTTTTTTCTCTTACTGTTATCATAGAAATTATACACTACTTTAAAATTGTGATTAATCCTTCATTTGTACTATGCTGTCATATGTTTCCATATTTTGCAGCCCCTAATTTTCATTCTCCTATGTATATCATACACAGTATATCATCATATGAATTAAACAATCATATATACTTAAATAAATCAAAGGGAAAGAGAAGGCCTTTCGTATTTACCATGATATTTGCTGTTGTATTTTTCTGAATATTTGAAAATCCTGATATTCACATGTGCTAGTGACACATTGTCTTTGTTTACTTTTATCTAAAAATGACACTGTATTATTTGCTAATTGTTTTCTTAAGTAATGTTACTGAAGTGTCAGTAATATTATCGGTTCTCTGTGACAACACACATAACCAAAAAAAAAAGCACCAGTGAAAGAAAAAGAATCACAGGCTGTGTATTGATAAAGTCAATTAGTCTAATACTGGGTGAAGTATAGTATTATGTACTATAATCCTTTTGTTGGTTGGTTGGTTGCTGACCCAGGGTTTCATGTAGAACAAACTGGGTTCAAACTTTGCATGTACCTGAAGCTGGATTTGAAATTTGTATGCTGTTTCCTCTACCACGTGGTTATTGATATTCCAGGCATTTGCTACCATGGCATAGTGATACCATTCATTTTCAGTTTATACAGATTTATAAGGTGACAGGACCTTTAATGTATTCTTTTTATGTCAGTGCATTAATTATTTATCTGTACTATATTTGGTTCCATAAGTTCTTCAGTATTGCTTTCTGAGTATTTTAATGATTATTTTTTATGGTTTTCAAATAAAAGCAACAAAAACAAAAGAAATCATATGAAGTTGACACGAGAGTGATTTGCTCATCACTTTCTCCAAATTTAGGAATTCTCCACTCTTTCTTTGATAGTTTTTTCTTGACCAATTTTCCCCATATGGCCCAAGATGCCCTACCTTATTTCAACTTCTTAAATCTGGATTCATTTTTTTTTTTTACATATCAGAGGGTACCTTTGAACTTTAATATCCAAACTTTTATGGTCTGTTTTTCTTCATATTTTCTATCCACTCAACCTCAATCAATTAAATATATGTATATATAACTTTATACATAATATATACAATTTTAGAATTGAAAATCCTTACTTCATAAACAGTGTTTTCTAATTCTCTGATTCTTTCACTGCAAGTGCATATTTCTTTTCTTTTACTAAGTGTATTCATAATTGCTGCTTTAACTTAATATACACACAATAAATAATGGAGGTAATTTCAGAGTAAGTATGTTGATTTGCCTGTAAAACTGAGAATGTATCAGTATTTTCTTATGCTTTTTATGTTGAGTAATTGAAATTTCATCCTAGCTGTCTAGATGTTGAATTCAGGATAATCTTTCAATGCCTGTTCTTTGATTGTGTTAAAAAGTGGTTGTTTTCAAAACAACTCTGAGATTCCATCTTACTCCTGTAAGAATGGCCAAGATCAAAAACACTGATGACAACTTATGCTGGAGAGGTTTTGGGGTAAAGGGAACACTCCTGCATTGGTGGTAGGAATGCAACCTGGTATAGCCCCTTTGGATTTCAGTGTGGCAATTTCTCAGAAAAGTAGGAATCAACCTTTCTAAGACCCAATAATGCCACTTTTGGGTATATATCCAAAGGATGCTCAATCATGCCACAAAGACATGTGCTCAACTATGTTCATAGCAGCATTGTTTGTCATAGCCAGAATTTGGAAACAACCTAAATGCTCCTCAACCAAAGAATGGATAAGGAAAATGTGGACCATTTACAATGGAGTACTACACAGCAGAAAAAAATAATGACATCTTGAATTTTTCAGGCAAATGGATGGAGCTAGAAAACATCATTTTGAGAGAGGTAACCCAGACCCAGAAAGACAATTATCACATGTACTCACTCATAGGTGGTTTTTAAACATAAAGCAAAGAAAAACAGCCCACAAATCACAATCCTAGAGAACCTAGACAGCAATTAGGACCCTAAGAGAGACATACATGGATCTAGTCAACATGGAAAGTAGAAAAAAACAAGATCTCCTGAGTAAGTTGGGAACATGGGGACCTTGGGAGAGGGTCACATGGGAGGGGAAAGATGAATGCTGGAAGATCCCACTTCCTTCTAAAATTTGCCCTCATTGTATTTGTAGATAGTTTTTATGCTTTATCTCCTAAGTTTATATTTACCATTTATTAGAATTGAATGAGCTTCCTTGACTATTCCAGAGAGACAACAATAATGTCTTTCTCAATTAAGGTAATACTTTCGAAATTACCTTTTATAGGTATCACACAATTTTATTGATTTTAATTAAAATGTAATTACTTGTTTCATCCCTCCAACTCCTCCTTTACCCTTTACAAATTGATCATTTATTTTTATTGTTATTGCTATATATATACAGTTACATACACATGTATGTACTTATCAACTTCCTAAATCTGGATTCAATTCTTTGCATGTCAGAGGGTATCTTTGGACTTTAATGTTTATTGTCTTAATATTGTCTGTGTATGTGATTTTAAGGCTGACCTTTGTATGGGATAACCAATTAGGGGACTCATCTCTGGGAAAGGCGAATTCTTGCTCCCTCTCTCAGTAGTCAATTAAGCTATACTTATTTGTGCTTAAAATGAAAAGTTTTAGAAATCAGAAAGGATGTATTTTTTTCTAGTAATGTGGTGTTAGTAGATTCTCTTCTAAGATCCACGATCTTCACTAGAATTTTAATACCACGTATGATTTTCCTCTAACTGACAGAACCAATTAGAAAACAATTAGTTTCTGCCAAGATAAGATTTCCACTGTTCCATATTTAGATTTTTTCCATGCTAGTTGCTGTAGTTCAGAGGCAACACCACTACATAGGACTACTGGTGGCTCCCAGTGCAGGCCAGCTTATGTAGCACTTTCTTTTATGAATGCTAGAGAGCAAGAAAGAGGCTTTTGGTCAGATGCACCTGAATCGTTAAGTCCTGGTGTAGAGGGTGTTGTGTCTTCTTCAGTAATAGATATGGTCTTACCTTCAACATCTGAGAGGTAACCAAGGGCAACAGCAATAGCCTGTACTGTTTGAAGAGTCAGTAGAACTACACCAACCACCAAATGAAATGAATGTTTCTCTTGCCCAGTACTGGCCTTTTCTTTTTTAGCTAGCCTAAAGCCCTTATGGGGAGCATTGCCGGTAATAATACAGATTTTCTTCACTAGTTGATATGTCAGGGAATATGCAAATTTGACTGTATAATTGTGGAGAGTTTTAGTGATATTTTATTTGTATTTTAATAAATAAAGCTTGCCTGGAGATAAGAGAATAAAACAGCCTTGCTGGTCAGCCTTACAGACCAGGCAGTGGTGACACACATCTTTAATCCCAGTAGCCGCATTAGTTTGCCATAGAAACCGGGTAGTGCATGCCTTTAATTCCAGTGGTTCCCACCTTTAGTCTGAAACCTAGAGAGGAATATAAGACAAAAGCAGAGAGCCCACAGACACAATCTCATTCTGAGATTCCTGGAGGCAGGATCGCCATTTTGCACTGAGGTAGAGGTAAGAGCCAGTGGCTGGCTGTTTTGCTTTTTTGACCTTCAGGTTGAACCCCAATTTCTGCCTCTGGGTTTTTATTAACCGTGCTACAGAAACTGTTTTCCCCCCTTTCTTTCCCCTACAAGTAAATAGAGGGCATTTGCTTCGAAGAGATGTTTGTACTTCGGTTTCCTACATTAATTTGAGCTTAGGGAGTACAAGATGGAAAACTAGCAAGTGTGAGGAATTCCCTGTATTGCAATGAATTGAGACATCTTTGAGCATGTTTATGGTAAAGATGGATGTGACACTTGGCTTTCTTCAAGATTTTGATTTCTAAAGTCTCAAGGACAGTGACTTCTGTACAAATAAAAGTTCAAGCTTTCAGGCCTTCCTTCATAGGAGGTAACACAAATATAGATTTTCTTTGGCATTAGACTGAACATGTCCTATACTTAGTTTTTAAAATGCTGACTGTGTGTATTTTCGCATACATAGCTAAAGTATAATAAAATATCGATACAAGAACTTTTTGAATTTTAACAAAAATTAAGGCATTCCTATAATAAGTGGTGTTCTTAAAATATGTCTTGCTATTAGATTTTATATTCTGTTCTACCACTGAGAGCACTTAAAAATTTCCCTTTACTCCTATTACCTACTAAGTTTTGTCTGATTACAAACTGCTGTGCTTACTAGTATATGTATACTCTATCCTCAGTACTTCATTCAAATGAATATATTTTCACAAATGTACCTGTTAATATGATCTTAATGGATATGTATTTATTCAATATACATCCATTCTAAGAAAGAGCAGGATCATTTCAAATAACTCTGACCATTTTGTGAACTTGATTTAATGCTGTATACTTTTAGCTCTGTCTTGCTTCAAAACTTGTCCAGATAAAATTGTGTCTAAGCATACCAGTGTTTCACAGGAAACAGAACAATGTTTATCCAGTCATATTGGAATATTTATATTAAGGAAGTGATCTATTCTAAATCTTGCTGTTTTAAGTCACTGAAATATTTTTATTTAAACCTAAATGCTGAATTAATTTGATCAGACATACAGTTAGATTAGCAATATTTTCTTAGATTATATGAGTAAATAGCTACTACCTCACAATCTTTCTAGCAGGCAGCTGTTCACATATTAATGAAGATTGTGACACGATATTTAGCTGCAAAAAATCTAAGATTTAGATGTACTTTCACTTACTTTTGAAATTCATTTTGATTGCTTTTCTAATATATACTTTCTAGCCAAAGAAATTTTTTATTTCTCTGAGAGTAATCTGTCAATGAATTAATTATTAATTAATTCACTTCTTGACTTAAGTAAATATGACTTTCATGTGTTGACTTAATAACATTTAATTGTCTAGCTCCACATTCTAAGCATCCTAATATAATTTCCCCCTCTAATTATTTCAAGTTATAACTCATTGAATCTTTTAGATAACTATTATTGTAAATCATTAGTATTATTTGCTGTTTTGTGGTTTTAAATACAATAATCTATTTTCCAGCATGCTTTTGGTTTTGTTTTCTGTGGTGCTACAGATATGCTTCACTCATGTGAAGCAAATGTTTCACCATGCACAATAGTCCTAGTCCATTTTCAGTTTACCTTTTAATTTATAGAAGTGTATCTTGTATATTAAGCACATGCCCCCTCACCTCCATACTTCCCCTTTTCTCACCATCCCATCTTCCATTCGTTCATCTCTACTTTCATGTCATGTATTTATACATTATTTTATGTATCAGTGTAATATTTAGGAAGCACAAATGGATAAGACACCTTTGTTAGACTGACTTGTTTCAGTTAATGTGATGATCTACAGCTGCGTCCATTTACTACAAAGGAGTTTGTTTTTCCATACAGCTAAAAAATTTCATTGTCATCATCAGTTGCTTTGTTGTTGATTCCTAGGTTAGTTTTGTAGCTTAGCTATTGTTAAAAGTATTGCAATAACATTGGTGTGAAATTACCTCTATTGCATCTGTACTTGGTTTTGTTTAAGTAAAGACTCTTGAGTGGTGCCTTTGAGACACAAGGCATATGTACTTCTAGGTGTTTTAGTACAGTGTGCACTAACTTGTACAGAGGAGTTCCTTCTTTACATTGTCACCAGTAATGTGTAGTGTGTGAAGGTTCTTTCCTCATGCTCTCCCACCATTTATTGTCATGTGTTTTCAGATATTATGATTGGCATAAAATGGACGGCAAATACAGTTTTGATTTGTCTTTCTCTGATGTATACTGAGGCTGCCCACTTTTTCTAGTTTTATTGGCCATTTGTACTACATCTTGAGGTTGTGGGAGATTTGTTTTTATTGCTGCTCCAAGACTGCCAACAGAGTTGGACCTTGGATTAGATGGCCGAGTCCGTATTCAGCTTGCCAACTCAGAGGAAGCTAGAAGGACAAACAACAGGAATAAGAGGAGTGGGGTGGGCAAGGAGAGATGCACTGCGTTCTCAGTCAGGGAAGGTGGAGAAAAGGGCACACGATTGTTTCTCTGTCACTCCACAAATCTCTCAGTTTTGTTCCCTGACATTCAACTCGTGAGTTTTATATTTTAATAAAACAATAAAAGAAATCACAATAGAACTATTAATGCCATTAACTTGTTTCTGGTGAGACTGATTTATTACTTACTAGTACATTTTAGGTCTGTATCTTATAAATATTGACTATAGATTTTCTTAAACCACATGTAATGTAATAAAAGTTTTTTTTTGCCCATTTAATAGGTTGTCATTCTATTTCTGTTTTGTTTTATGCTGAAGATTTAAAAAATCATAAAATGGGGATGTATATATGTACAATGCAACTACCTACCAACAAATTAATGTTTATTTAAAACAATACTGCCTTAGTATTTATTTTGTCAATCTAAAAGACTATCATAATAAAATATAGATTCTCAAAATCACAATGATAATTCAATGGGAAAGACTAAGCCTTTGCAAAGGGAATATTTGTGTCATTAAAAAACCATAGACATATGAAAGGAAATGTAGCTAGAGATAGTTTTTAAAGATAAAGATGAGAAATATTTTACCAGATATTTTTAAACAGTTTTTGGACATAGCTGGGCATATGAGTGGTGTTAGTATTTGGATGAACAGACAGCCTAGCAGAAGTCCTTGCAGAACTTCCTATGCAAGGCTAATATGACCTCTGTAAAGTTTGTGATATTCTTACTAGACCAGCCAAATAAAGAATCTTCCCATTGGGGAAGGAGAACCAGCTCCATAAGTGAGATCTCGTTCTTCACAAACAATGAAACCTGAGTTTGGATCCTCAGGATCATCATCAAAGCTAGTTATAACTGTGTACTTGTAACCAACACTAGTCGGTAGGGAAGGAGAGAGGTGGAGAGCTGCTAGGATCTGCTAATCAGTGAGACTAGCCAAAAACATCTTGCTTTAGGTTCAATGAGTAATCATGTTTTAATAAAAGGAGAAACAATGTCATAGAGCAGTTAGTTACCCTGCATTCTCTGGATTCTGCATTCATGTATGTGTACAAGTAGCTTCACATACAAACATGCAACCACACAAACATATACAGGCACACATATAGACACACACACACACACAGACTTTTCTTCTACATCTTTCTGGTTCTAAGTTTCTTACTAAAGTTGACAGGCATTCCATTTTGATTTTGAAAATGTTTGTGATTTTTTTCAGATATCAGTGCACTGTGTCTTTAGCTATAACTTTGTCTTCCACATGATGAACACTAGAATTTACAGTGTACTTCTTTCAAATTATAAGTTATCCAGTAACATTATTTTCTAAATATAGATGTTTAAATATTGCTTCAATTAATTATAAATTAAGTTTTATTCTTTAGATTAATTATCTGGAAGAATTGTTTAAATATAATACACTAGATTAATGAAATTTAGATTCTCAATACAAATGTATAACATTGTTTTAAACCTGAGATGTTGAAATTCATGGCAATATGATGAAATCGTCAACTCATAACATTGAAGGTTGGCCCTCAACTGCAAAACATTCAAAATTGTGGCTAGTGGTGGCAAGATTACTTAAACATTTTAGTTTTATATTTCACTATATAAAACATGATTACAGACCATCCCACATCTTCAGAAAATAGTTATACATATTTTTTCTGTATTATTTTCTCTGTTTTGCTACTAAGGAGCAAATTATTAACATTTCCCAGCACATATTTCTAAAACAACTTATCTAATTTGTAGAAATTTGAATAAAAAGGAAGCTGAGAAGTATGTATGATGGAGAGAAATTTTACTAAATATGATCAGTTAACTTTTATAATTTCATATGTATAGCTATATATTTTATCTCTTAGTTTTTCACAAACCACACTCACATTTAACACTGTTTAGTAGAGCTAACCCATATCGCACTTTGAATTCTGTCAAGAGAGTTGCATCATGAGTTATCACATAAAAATGTCAATGATGGTCCTAACATGGAGAAAATTGACATTGTGTGTTTTTATCTTCCAACAATTGCTGTATCCTTGAGTTTATCATTCTCTGCTTACAGTTAGAAATATGGTCAATCCGTTTTAAAGCAATTGAACCAAGTTCTCCTACTTGACACCACACAAATAGCAGAAATGATAGTTGGAAGACAGATACAAACAAATTCCATCCTACTAATTGGATTCTCTTTGCATAGTGTGGTGATAAAAGGATATGTCAAATAATTTACCACTGTTTGTCTTTCTGACAGACATTAAAAAGAGAAAAATACACAATTTTAAAGAGCAAGTAAATGCATCTACTATTGTTCATGAATTCCAGGCACATTGTTTCTATAATGTCAAACAAATTTGAAGAACATAAATAAAATATGAATAATACCCATTCCTATAATTTAACACCTGTCACCTATAAATAGGCTGTGGCATTTTCATTCTTAAGTGTGTTTAAATGCAATATGTTGCTTTTCCCTCCTACAGTGGAATATCTTGAGCAGTGCTGAGTGCATTTTGAACTTGGCTGTTCCATGACTGTTCTGAGGCTCCATATGTACTTTTTTCCATCCAGACTCATGTTATCTTGTATTCTTTCTAAACTGTAAATGTCACTGCACTGTTTAAATGTGACCATTGCAGTAAGGGAGAGGAATCATAGGTTAATAAAGCCTCTAACAGGGAAATATTTATAACTTGCTAATTTTTTGTGGGGTGTAATATACTTATAAGTTGTTGATAATAAATAAAAAAATGTCGTAACAAAAATTTGCACTATACCAAAGGCACAGAGTTTACTAGTACAGAAGCTATTATTCTTTGAAGAACTAATACCTGTTTTGAAATTCACCATATTTTACAAGATGTAGACTATTTTCAATCTTTCCTCTTACTTTATTTTAGGTTTGAGTAACTTTTGATACAAAAGATTTGCTTAAAGTACAGATTTCAAAGATATTGGAAAGATAGAATGACATTTTCAGAACATTATAAAATCTTTTGAGCTTTATTATACTCTGTGTTCCTGAGAATTTCATAGAAAAATCACCAAGGCTTGGTTTCACCTTTAAAATGAGAATAATACAAAACAGTCATGGATCACAAATATGAAGACAATTTCTAAACCATATTTCAGTATTAATAATAGCTGGGCTCATGTCCTACTTACAAAGTTCCTCACACCAAAGAAGACACAGCATTCAGTCTCATAACGACCCACTAAGAAATGACCATTATGCTCATATAAAAGAAAAAGGCGAACTAGGAAGTAAAAGTGTATGGCCAATGTCTCAGAAGAAATGCAACAATGGAGAATGTCCATCAGCAGAGTAACTTTGTATTTTCATCTCTTTTGCTGCACCTGGTCTCAAGTAAATACCACTTTCGGGCATATGCCTCCATGGAAAGCCTTGCATATTGCCTGATTTTCACGGTAAACAGGATCCTAAAATGCAACACCCCCTCCCAAGGTAAACTGCTTCATTCTGTTAAAACTGTATATTCCAGTCACTCTCTAGTATGCTACATTTCCCAAGTCTAAAACATGACCTGGACTTGAGGCTGTAACTCAGTGGTAGAGAACTTGATTTGTCAAATGTGTACAAATCTCTGGATTCAAAATCTCACAGAAAACACACACAGACACACACACAAACACACACACACACAAATATATTAAGCAAAACTGAAATACAAATTGACTTGGCTCTAAGAGAAGTGTAGTGGCTTACTTAGAGGGCTGAACCTTCTATAAACTGGAGACTAGCCTATTCTGCATTGAGAGTATATGCACCTAATATTTGTTTTAAGCCCTTGTGGAATGTTCTTTAGGTGTGTTAATAGATTAGAAATAGTTCTTCTATTAGTAAAGACATTTTTGAAAATAAATAAATTTAACTTTTAATCACATTGTAGCCTTATTTTAATCTCTATAGATAAGGATTTGGTGATGGTGCTTATTAAGAAAGGTGAATTAAAGTGCTTAGGTACTGAAGCAACACAGACCATGCAACACTAGCATCCTTCCCATAGGTCAGTGTGTTGAATCTTATTTGTTTTAGATATTTTGCTTGTCTGTTCATTTACTATTTTATTAACCTTTGTGAAGACTCTTCCAAGTACAGTGTTCAAGGTTAACATGCAAGGTCATCATGCCTGATGGTCTGTTGGCCATATTGTTAGGTCTTGAGCCTTTTATCATAATGATCATGGAGGCACAGAATATTATATTTATGTTTACCTTCCACTCTTTCTTTCCTTTCTTAATAAATATGCTTAAACTCATCTTTCACACCTTTGAAAATATACTTCCTAAGCTGGTGAATTTCAAAGAGGTGCTTATTGATTGGAAGCACAAGTCACCCCAATAGATGGAAAACACTCGTAACCATTCAGTAAGTAGCTACTCTTTGCATTGGTGCTCCTGGTGTTTGAATTTATTTTAAATGTGTTGTTTGGGTACATTTTTTCCATCTAGTCACTTGTTTTAAAGCAAGTCTGTTTCCCCTACTTTTATATTCTCACTCTCATGTGAAAGAAATGCTGCTCAAATTGAAAATACTTTTTCTTTGCCTCAGACCAAAGATTTTATATTATTGTGAGTCAGCTTAATACCTTTTAATGCCTTTCTTTGTGACAAGCATGGTTCATGTCCTTCTCACACTTCAGGTTCCTATTAGTCCTCATAAATATTTTTGCTGAATTCATAAATTATTTATTAATTGATAATCATCAGTTAATGCCATGTGATTAATATGATATAGCAATTCCAAATTGAATGTTACCTTGCTAGTTTAGCTATAGGTAATATGTCATGTGTCCTATAATGTTAGATACATCAAATATTTTTAAATGTATTTGGCAGTTGAAATACTAGTTTTAACTCAAAAAACAAACTTACTCAGACAAATGCAGGGAGATTGGAAATAGGAGTTAGTGAAATGGAAGAAAAATGGTAAAAGAAAGGACCAAAACCCTAGTTGTAGAAAATATATCAATGGCAGATGTTTTAGGGCTAAAACAGAAGGGAAGGAAGCCAAAAGAGCTGTCTAACCTCACACCAGTGATATTTTCCAATAACTGTAAAATGTAACACCATTTCCTTTTCTTCTTTGCTAAAGTTTGAAATTAATCTTGGATATTTTCCCTCTCCACCTAAAGAGATGTTGGCATTGAAAACTCAACAGTTATTTTGTTTCAGTTTTACAAAAGAGCGAGAATCACTGATAGTGCAATTTACTTGCAAGGCTCTACACATCAAGCTAACATATTGTCTTTAACATCTCTAACATTTATTTTTAAAAAGTAGTTAATTCTGAGAAAATGTCCATGTAGAAAAGCAGTAATTTTTCTTCTGTTTGTAGTATAATACCATTTCAAAGTTCACTTTTTTAGACTTCAGTTACACATTTGAGATACAGTCCATCTCACTCTTGTTTTTATGCCTTGTCAGATTCACTCTGACTATATGTGATGCCCTTAAACTTTCTCTTGCTTCTCTCTACAAAATTCCCAATAGTGCTGGGTGATTTTATGTTCATATGAGCTGAGTCATGTTCAGAGAACCTCTGTTGAGAAAATATCCCCACTAGATTAGTATGTAGAAAAGTCTGTGGTGCATTCCCTTGATTGGTGAATAATATGGGAAGGCCCAGATGAATTTTGGTATTGCTACCTCTGGTCTTGTGCTCCTAAGTGAATGAATATATATATACATATAATATATAATTGTGTGTGTATGTTTATATACATACATATCTGTATATTTATATAAAGACTATTCAGAACACGGGGAACAATTTAGTAAGCAGTACTGCTTCATAGCTTCTCTAGTTCCTACCTCAGTTTTTGATGATGGATTATGATGTGGAATTGGAAGCTGAAATGAATCCTTCCCTTTCAAAATTGTTTTTGGTCATTGTGTTTTATTCCAGTATTAGAAACCACAACTTGGACACCAAACTAAAGTTGCCACAGCTTACTGTTTTGTTTCACTTACTGTACTGAAAACACAATAGTACAATTGTTAAGATTGTTGAGTGTTCTTAGTCTCTTTTATTCAGCTCACATACCTCATGCATTCTCTTTGACATTTACACTGATTCCCTGGTTCTCAGTTTTGTCTAAGTACTAGGTAATGATCTTTCATCAGTAATTACTATCTATGTATTATTTACCTATTATTAAGTATTAGACTTCATATAAGCTAAGGAAAAATATCTGGAAAATATTAGTACAACAACATGAACAAGAGTTGGATACATTCCTATTATTTAAACCATTCTTAAATAAAAGAATGTACAAGGCAAAGATTATGTAAGATGGGCAGCCTAAAGATTTTGGCTATTGTGTAGAACATACCTAGCAGACTATAAAAACATGGAAAAACATAGGTAGCTTCACCACCTAAAAAACTTGTTGAGCCCTAATATTTTCTGAAATTATTATTTACACTCAATTCAATCACATTTTTGTCTTCATATTATTGTTTGACTAGCAATACAAATGATCTCAATGTTGAAATTTATTATTGATAAGCCTTATACATCAGTAAAATCCAAAGCACAATAAATTTTTAGACTTTAATATTAGGAGTTATTCACTCTGGTAATCTCAAAGATAAATTTAAGTTTTTATAATTCATAATTTAGACAAAGTATAACTTAAATATAACTTAAATTCAAGAATGGAATATACTAGTGACTAATCTTAGACTCTTTATAAAATAACCTTTGGGTCCCTCCATATTTTATGTACATAATTTTGGAAATAATTATAATAGTAGATGTACCTCTAGAATTTCAATCATGCTAGTGGGCCTACTTGTACACATTTTAGATTCTTTATAGAACTTTAGAAATACATATTTAATTCTATATACATAGATAAACCTCTAATATATGCATGTTCAACATTCATGAAAATTGCTATCATCAACCTCAAGGTAACAATTTCATTTTAGAAAAAGTTTTGTTAGACTTTTTGAAGGCATGTAGAGAAGCATTAATTTCTCTGAAATTCTTGAGATTAATACAATTCTGAATGCTTTGAAGATTTTGTTTTAAGACAAGCAACTATTTACAATTCTTATAAAGTGAAGAAATAGGGGTATCTTAAAATAATTCAAAATTACTTTTAAATGGTTTGTTTTGACCTAAAAGGAAATAGCTTAATTGAAAAATAATTATTAAAATAATGGATCCAGGTTTTGTTTACAAGGAATATAAGTTATGGAATCAAAGGAGGGGTTAAATAGTGAGACTTGATAAAATTTTATCAAATTCATTTCTCAGCATCAGAGTGATTCATTATACAAAATTAAATATGTTTTCTGGATTGGAAACCTGCTTCTTTCATAAACCTTGTTCTAATATAGCAGATAATGTATATGCAACAGAATGTGAAGTGTCATATAATTGCACATTTTATATCATTACTAAGGCAAGCATGCCTTTATCTCAGGTTTACCTAGAGCAATCAAGAAGAGTAAAATTATTAACATTTTCACTTGCAGTTTCTGTCTTTGAATCCAAAAATGTAAGCACACTATGTAAACAAAGAGAAGTCCCAATTTTAGAAGGTATGTTTCCAAGTAGAAAGAAGCTATTCTGTCTTTCCCTAGTTATTCAGATTTGTTTACAATTGTTGCCTTAATTAAAATTTAAGGAAGTCAGAGGAACACACAGTATGATGGGGTGATGTCAGTGGGCATGCATGTTTTAGCGAAAGCAAACAGATAGGGCTCTGAGTCACCTGTATCAGGGTTTTCTTAAATTTTGAAGTGGGGAGTAGAGTCTGTC